>JAPFFP010089333.1:0-21148 GCA_026153255.1 Solanum medicagineum
TATAGAATTCAATTTTTCCAAAATTGCACCATAAGGGTTCCAACTTAGCCTATTGATCAATTAGGTCCCAAACTTTTATGTTTTAATCCAATTGAGGACTCCCGACTCTAATTTAATTATATCTGCCGAATTCACTTGATTCTATAATCACGCACCATAAGTTTATTTAAGTTTAAATTATACAACGATCACAACAAGTTTTTCAATTTGACAATTGACCTCCATTTAGCTAATTACGGGGTTTAACAATATGGGCCCATTCACCTGCAATATGGATCGTTTGTAACTATATGATAGTTGCATCTACAAGATGGTCACATGTGCTTTACTGTCAACTTACAAATTGGCTTTTGTAAGGTTGCTTATTCTAATTGTTAAATTAGGAGCGCAGTTCCAAATTACGATTTAGCAGAAATTGTATGCCTCCAATTATAGCTAAGCCATTGGTTACGAGAACAAAACTCTCACATAAGATTTGGTATGAGATGTGTCTATTTCGCATGTAGGAATACATGTATGCATCAAGCCAACAAGGTTTCTCCATCATAATTGGTTCAGGGTCAGGAAACAAATAATTTTCCTTTGAATGGTGTGATATCTGATTTAATTGCTCCACCACGCACAAAGATGGATCCCCAAACAAGGTTGGGGTGAATGCTAGATTTTCTAACATTAGGGGGAGAGATAATTGGCAGCTAAAATTTATGAGTGGGATGAATTATCTAGATTCTCGTAAAAAAAAGAAAGGTGAACTTGAAGTTCAAGAGATAGTTCATTTGCATAATGTTGCAAAATTGATTGCCAAATAAGTTTGCTGACCCAATGTTATAGTTCAGCTATAAATACTCCAACGAGAAGTCCTTGAAGGGTAGAGTCTATGGTACGCTTGAAACGTGATAGACCAATCGATACCAAATGTAAACTTCCTTGAGAAAGGAGAGGAGCAAATGATGAAGATCGTCATGATAATGAAGCAAGTGTTTTAAAAGAGTACAAAGACATAACACTTTATAAAACCTTGGCAAAGATTCAGATACCCGAATTGATGAAAATGGAAGAGAGTAAAAGAGTCGTCAATGGTATATTTGACATGAAGTAGCGCTTAATGCTATAAATGGTGCCGAGGATCTTGAATGCAAATTTGTCATATAGTGTGGATAAATAAACGATTGACCAAATAAAATGCGTTATTCAAGTATATTATATTTCACTTAGAAAAGTGATGGTCTCGACTAACACTCCATAAATAAAGATATAATGTCAGTGGGGTACAAATGAATCACTAAGAGAAAGTATAGTCATAAAAAATAAAGTAGGATTTATGCATAGAGTTTATGCAAAGGTACTGACATTATTAAATGGAGATATATTCTTCGGTGATGGATGCAATGAGACTTGTTTCAGTCTAGCAATAGATGAAATACTTGAATATTTGTAATGAATAATTATCATGTCTAGCTAGACTATGAAGTTCATATATAAATCCTTCAGACGATTTAAAAGACATTAAAGTTCCATTGAGTACCTCAATGGTTGTGAGATTGATTAGCATAAGCAATGATCAATTTTGATGTCATGAAAATGATTGAAAAATATCATGTATTACTGCAATTGGCGCACTTATAGATTGCTGATTATGCAAATGCTAGAAGATTATTGCATTACAAAAGTTATGTGAGGATATTGTTATATTGTCATATTATCATTCAAGTTATGCAAGTGATTCAACATATAGAAGATGTGCGAGTTTCTTTGATCAGAAGAGACGAAATTGGAAGATCTCCGATCGGGAAACCGTATCCAAGCTCCGTGGCTAGTGATCAATCTTCAAGTCAAGAATTATGAATTATGCATATATCGGCCACTTCTTCAAGTTATGCAAAAATATTAGTCATCCATGAAGCAAAAAAATGTGTGGTTATTCCAGCCACCATATACAAAAATAATGCTGCATGTAACTCAACTAAAGGCAGGATGTATCAAAAGAGACCAGACAAATCGTACTCTTTGGTCTTTAACAAAATGGTAAATACAAGTTCAACGGATCCATTCAAGTGATAATCTTGCCAAGTTATTCACTAAAGTATTGCTAAATCAACATTTGACAAGTTGAGGTATAAAATTGGAATACGTCGTCTATGAGATATTAGGTGAAGCTTTCATTAGGGGAAGAATGATATGTGTTGTACTCTTTTTTCCTTAGTCAAGGTTTTGTGTCGTTGAGTTTTCCTGGTGAGGTTATTATTAAGGTAGCACTCAATACATATTACAAGATATGTGTATTCTTTTTTCCTCATTAGGCTTTTTCCTGTTGGGTTTTTCCTATTAAGGTTTTAATGAGACACATTATCTATGGACATTCAAGGAGGAGTGTTATAAATACATTGAATGTGTGGATTGTACATTTATAATTAGTTGATACATGAACTCCTTATATTCATGTTCCCTAGGTTCTATGAACTATTTTGGATAACAATGTATCTATTAAGTATGTCATTGAATATGGTGATTTTTGGAGTGATTTCTCAATCTATAAATAAGGTTATCATTCACCATTGTAAGTGGGAGGGAGGGGGAGAGGGGGGGAAGGGGAGAAAGCTTTGAATAAGATGATCTCTACACTTCTACTCTCCATATTTCTTGTTATATATTGCTTATGTTTTACAACATATGTAATATATTCATATTGTATAAATACTTATATGGTGTGTATCTACTGTTTCAATATTGTATAAATTGTGTATTAGCATGTATCAATATTATATAAATAGTATGTAAACGTTATTGATATTATACCAATAAGTATGTGATGTATAAATATTATATAAAGGGTGCATAATCGTTTATCGATATTGTATAAATAATTAAGTAATGTATCAATAACGATATTTATTTGAATATCCTGCATTCCCACCTTAATAAATAAATAATAAAATGATCTAAGTATTTAATTTTCCACAAAGATGTGAAACAATTGTTAAAAAAGAATTTAAAAGGAAAAAAGATAAATTAAAATAATGATTTTGGGGTATGATGGAATAAAGCAAAATGACTCTTTAAACTGTCTGCGCTTCTTTCAATTGTGAAATAGCAGTTAGTCAATGCAACTTTCGACGCTCATCATGGGTCATCCGGAAACAGTCTCACTATGTTTTTAAACATAGGGGTCAGGCTGCGTGCATCTGACCCCCCTTACCCCGCAATGGGCGGGAGCCTTTGAGGCATTGGGGTAATGTTGTTGTTGATTTTTAAAAAAATTTAAATAGCACAACAAAAAAATAATAATGAACGTCTTTTTTTAATTAATGAGAAAGAAAATGGCCAATTAGCCAAACTAATACTGAGGCTTCAGCTACCAAAATGGCAAATGAGCAATTTGGTAATAGCCGAGCGGCTATTTACGATAGCAATATTGGCCTAAAGGCCATTTAACTAAAAAAATGGGCGACTTTTTGTGTAAATAGTTTTTCTCAATGGCCAGTGGGTGTAATTATCCTTTTTTAAAAAAAAAAAATTTGTTGTATATTAATGAAACTTGTCCAATTATATTTTTGAACGAATAAACAAGGATATCCTCCATATACATTAATACTAAAGAGATACTTGTTTTATTTGACGAGTATGAAGTCTGTCAAACATAGATTAAAATTATATATCAAAATTTTGATTTGGGAATCTACAAAGTAAAATATACATACAGGTGCAATGTTAACAAGACGAGGTAGAGGACTCACTATAGTACTAATGAATTAGAAGCGCCTATTACAACAATAAAATCTGAAGTTATATGGTATAATCTTTTAGTCCATAATTTTCTTAGGCTTAAGTCATATGAAGTCTCTTAAAGTTGTCCGCATATTTCACTTAAACACCTCAATCGATTCCTTTTCCTATTTGACACTCCAATATTAAAAAATAAATTTATATCAAACACCTTTCTAGTACCTAGCCAAAAGAAAAAATGTGTGTAATACACATGCAGATCATGCGGCAAAATAATAAATCAAATGCAGACATGTGACATCTTAAATTAAAATAATAATAAAAAATAAAATTTGAATATAAAAAAATCTAAAACTAGAAAGAAACAAATTTCAACAGAGTGAAAAAAACCCCTCACCCCACCGTACCCCTGCACCCCCCATCCCTCGGCAGCCCACCTCAAACCTCTCCCCTTCTCTTTTCTTTTGAAGTGTCACGCCCCGGAAGGGTACTCTAGACGTAATCAGCACTCAGAGACTATTGCTGGTCCCCAAGAGAACCACTTGGCCTCATCATATTCATTCAATCAATAGACGCAAGACAATCAGCGGAAGACAAAGGGAAGTAATGGGCACATCTCATCTAGTCTCAAAATAATATTATAAAATAAAAAGGCTAGTAGAAGGAACTACTTAACAAGTCTTAACATCAACATTCGATTCTAATCTATGAAGCTTCTATTACTACCAAGCGGTACCAATGATAGACCCATGGTAATCAAATCAAATAAAGTAAAGCTAATCAAGCCTGACTCTAAAGCAAGATGAAATAAAAGTAATGAATCCTCCGAAGTAAGGGAGGCTCACCAATTAGCTGAACGTCTCAAATCCTCAACGACGCACCTGTTAATGATCTTCAATCCTTGTATCTACATCATAAAATGATGCAGCGCCAGAGTGGCGTCAGTACATGGAATGTGCAGTATGTAAAATAGCTGAATGAAACAGAAACAGGTAGAATAATATGGTACAACATCAACTCAGAATAATAACTAATCAAACTGTCAAATGTCTATCTAAAGCAAGAATAAAGAGTAGACGAGTGACTCATCAACATCTATCACCTCATACCATCACATCAACATTAGAGTACTATCAATGAGGAACCTATCTGGGAGTTTCTCTAACCGACACCTATCACCTATGAGCCAGTGATGATACAACGAAGCGAAATCGTTGCCACATCCGTCCAGTACCTTGTCAAGGTACATGATAAGTCTAGTCTGTTAGTGGATGTATAAATCTATCAAATCCTCTTTTGGGACTAAGGAAATATCCGTTTTTCACGATCCAACCCTCTCCTATGTTGGCCACGTAGTTAATGAGTGTGAGTTGAACTCACCCTTACTCATTTCGGTGCTCAATACTCCTCCCAGGACTCAACATGCTCTAAGCCATCAAACATCAAGATTTCTAATCACTTAGTCTCTTTTGGACAAGGAACATCACACATCTCATCTATCATCAACTCAATGGTTGGGGATGATCTTTCAAGATTAAATTCAACCTCTTTAAGACTTTACGAACATCACTCTCAACCAATATCATCAACATCATCATTAATACATTCAACTTAGGACCAGAACTGTAACAACAAGCATATTTACATCATCTAGGCTCTAGACTCAGCTCCTAAGTTCATTCTTGAATACTTTCAAAAGTTAACATATAGGATTTATACAGTATCTCATGAAAATTATTCAATTCAAGAAAACAAGTTTATGATGATCATCAATGTATGAAAATACATGTAAGTAATATAGTTTTCAAGAATTTAATCAAGATAATTTTTCAAGAAATCATGTATGGGGACTCATGGACTTTCGGCTCATCTATGACCATCTATGGGGCACATGAGAGAACAATCTCATACTTTTAGTTTAGCCTTACATACATGAAAAGTTGATATCACAATCGCAGTTTGATAAATGCTAGCTTTCTTGGAGAAAATACTCGATCTTGATGGTTCTTTTAAAGGAAAAGAACTTGGACGGACATTGATTGAAGGAATTCTCTTTGATTTTTGAATTCTTGACTCAAAATCTTTAGAGTTCTTGATGAAGAACCCTAATTCTTGAAAAAGAAGAATCAAGAAATCCTTTCTTGGGATCCTTGAATTCTTTATCTTGAAACACTAGGTTATGATTCAAGATTATATTAGAGATTCATAAATAGATGAAGAAATTTGGGTTGGATAGATTAAAATTCATGGATAATAACTTACTTTGATGATGAATCTTGAAAGTTAATCCTAACTTGATGACTTTCTTGATGATTCTTGAGCATTTATGTTTAGGAGTGAAGGAGAGGGTTTTTTATTATGAAAACTGATGTTTTATGCGTTTTAGGATCATAAATAGACCCCCAAAGGTTTTAGGATAAAAGTACCTTCAAAATAAAAATTAAAAAAACGCCATCAGCTTATCCAGTAAGGGTTCGCGTCAGGTCCGCGACGCGCTGTGGGCGTGGACCTTCAGACAGCTCTACACTCCTTCACTAAAATGGTCATAACTTTCTATCTAAACTCTAGTTAAGTCGAAATTTGATGCATTGGAAAGTTAATTCAAATATCTTCAATTTGATATATTATGGGTGATCTAACTCATTATACTTTAGGAGGTATGGTCATTTGAAGTTGATCCTTCTATCTACTCATACGAAAACTTAGTTGGTAGAGATTCTTTGGACTTGGCTTGATGTAAAAAATCTCTTATACTCGTTTATTGAACTTAGAAGGGGTTAAGAATAACCAAAAGACCCTTCCCGTAAAAGAAATAAGATTTCACTCTGTGACACCATGTCTACGTCGCACTTACGGGCAGACATATGCATTTTGTGAATTTTCTCAAAACACGTTCTTTCCAATTTACGTCGAAAAATTTCAAAAAAAAAAATCAGTGTAACTGTGCATATCTGCGCGTCGCACCTGGGGGGCACATCAACACTATTTTGAAATTAATTACGAAAAATTATCTTTTGACTCAGTCGCTCTAAAATCCGATCGAGACCATTTTTCCGATCAATTTTTTGTGTTGATCGCAAATCTGATCTCGGATTTTCCATTAGAACTTGGGAAAATGAGTTATGCATACGATTCCACTCTAGGGGTATTCAAAAATTTTACGGGGTGTTACATGAAGTCATCCCTTATCCACCACTGTTATTCTTTATTTGTCATTTCTATTTCTCTTTATTTTTTATTTTTATTTTAAATTTATAGTTTTTTTTATAAAAAAAAAATCTGTTCTATCTTTTCTTATTTTGATTTCGAACTTGCATCTTTATTTCTTTCTGTTGGTGCTTTGTTTTGTGTGGGAAGAAAGGTGTGGTAGGAGGCGGAATGTGTGTAGGAAGAGAAAAACTATAAAGTTTGAAGAGTGACTTCCATTTTCTTGGCGAAGAAGCCATGGATGGTGGTCTTCATCTTTTTCGGCTGCGAAAAGAAAAGAAAAAAGAAATGAGGATTCTAATCTCAAAACAAAAAGAAATGAGGAAAGGAGATATGGATGATGATCTTTATTTTTTCCAGCAAAGAAGACATGAATGGTGATCTCCATTTGTTCCGACGAAGAAGACATGGATAATTATCTCTAGTATTTCCAACAAAGGAATTGTGAATAGTGGTCTCCATATTTTTTGGCACAAAAGAGAATGAAAAGTAGTTTTACATCTAAAAATTTAAAACAATGATAAGAAGATTAAAAAATAAAAAGGAGGAGGAAATTTTTGAAAAAAAATTGATGGTGTGTGGTGAAGAAGTACTGGCAATAGGGTCTTACTCTTTTGGAAAAAAAAATAAAGAAAAAAAGGTTGATATTTTTTTAAAAAAAAAATGAGAGAAAAGAGTAATAACTTCAAAAAAAAGTGTTAAAATGTTGATTCACGCACCCAACGGGGGTGAATCACAGTTTTGTGCCACATCTGCACAAAATGCCTACTTGGTTCAAATTCAGTGGGTTCCCTCCTTAATTGGAGAGTATCTAGAAAATTGTAGAAAATAAATTTTCTAGAATGATCCGGAAACTCTAGGAAAGTATAGAATCTATGAAAGCATGTGGGAGAAAGTGGAAGCCTTTGGAATATTCTTGAGATGTATGGAACCTTATAGAAGAGTATGGAAGAAATTGAAAAAGTATAGAAAGGAGGGGGAGCATTCTAGAGACATTTTCCCCACCATTCATTAAAGAGGTGGAGTAGTATAAATAGAGATAGGAGCTCCCATTTCTAACCATCCTAGCCATCCAAGTGAAGTAAGAATGCACTTGAAAGCAATCCACTTCTAAAGAGAAATAATCTATTAGTGAGAGTGTAAAGCTTAAGAAGTCTCAATCCTTAAATTTGTGTAAGCCACCTTAGAGTGAGAAAATCTTTTATAAACATATTTTTGGAGTCTGTACCCAAACGGGTAACTATTGTAAAAAAAAGAAAAGAGTAATTATTTTCTTTTCATACCAAAAGAGCAAAGGCACAGCACCTGTTACGCCTTACCTTGTTGGTCGATGGTCTGTTATAACGGAAGAAAAAAGTGACTAACAACTAAAAAGACAAGGCGCACCTGGTGCGCCTTTCATGTTTTTTCCTTTTTTTTTCTTGTCACTCTTTGTACTATGATAACTCAAGAAGTTATCTAACAAAGCAAACTTTCTTGTCAATGAATCCACCAATAAATTATAACAAATTTTTCCTCCGTTGACTAAAAAAATTATGTTCTTCTAATTATAAATTACGTTCTTCTTTTTTCTTTTATTTTTTTTTGAATAACAATTATCCTTTTGTTGACAATAAAAAGTCACTCAATAATATTTAATAAATAAAAATAAAAAATATAAAAGTAGAACAACAAAAAATATTATATATAAAAATAACATAACTATAAATTTGAATAATAGTAATAAAATATTATCCATTAAAGTTGGATGACTTCGATAAAAGATTAAAATAACTATAATTATATAAACTTAATATTAAATAATGATTAAATTTATTCATATATAATTATTAATTAAGTGCAAATTATATAATGTTTAAAAAAGAACTTAACAGTGTGTAACTTTATTTGACGTAACTTTAACTTAAAACACAAGATGAAAAGTTAAATTGATTTATAAATTTCGTGTCAAATCAAAACAGATTATTTTTTTAAAACAGAGGGAATAACATATGTATAATTCTCTAAATTGGTATTAGTATTCATTTTTTGGTAAAGCATTTTATTTAATAATCACTATCCTTAACTCTATGTCAAAAGTGCATAGACCTCACTCTAATGTCATGCCCCGAGTCTACACCCTGGACGTGATCGGCACTCGAAAATCATTTCTGGTCCCAAGCGAACCACTTGCCTGACTAACTTACTCAGCGGAAGACAATAATACTGAAATGGACTAGAATAGGCTCAAAGTTTATGAAACTTAAAATAAAATAGTAAAGTATACAACTTGACTAAAAATCTTTTGAAGAAATAACTTGATACAGTATCTCTCTAGTCTACGAAGTCTCTAAAGTACTGACTCTGAAATAAGGCACCGGAGAAGGCTCATTGGTACCTCAACAACACTAAATACAAATAAATGAAACTCCTAAGCTCCTCTGGATGCTAAGAGGCCTCACCGACCGTTGATGGAGACTGTCCTACTAAGCATCTGCTAACAAAGGCACCTGCATCTGCATCATGATACGATGCAGCGCCAAAGGCGTCAGTACATGGAATGTCCGGTATGTAAGATAGCCAAAAAATACTAAAGATAGAATACTTACTTTAGAACTGCACCTAGAGATAGCTTAACTAACAAAAATAGTTCATGCATATGAAATACATGTATATATTCTTAAACTTTTCAAAAGTACAACTAAACATAAAGGAACAATTACGTTAAGGCATTAATGAGCATAGCTAAAAATATATAAAAGATAGTACTCGAAACATAGCTTTATACTTGGCTCAACTTCATAATATGCAACATAAATAAAGAAAATACTTTAATAAAGAAATACTAAATCCATGTGTATAAAGAAATAGACTTTACTTCTTGGGGAGTTTCTCTAACCGACAACCATCACTATGAGCTTCGTGTTGATACAACATCTTTTCCATGCTGCCAGAGTCGTCCTGTACTTTGCCGGAGTAGGGGACGAAGAACTAGGGGAGTGAATCCATCCCAAAACTGGACCATCTCAGTGGCTAATGAGGAACATACCGTGGTACAATCCTATCCTATATTGGCTACATAGTTTATGAGCTTGAGTAATTAACTCTACTCTCACCCATATCGGTGCTCAATACTACTCCTAAAGTACTTCTATATAGCTCATATTTAAATGGAATTCTTAAAATCTGCTTTCTGAGGAACTTAGCTCAACTTACTACTTAACTTTCTCATCTGAGTTCTTTAACTTGACTGGAAATTAATCTCAACTCAAGTGATTCAAAAACATGTTGGATTTCTTGACTAATATGCAAGAATCAATTCTTAAAACGTATTTCTTGAACTTAGCTTAAAAGGTAATTATACTAGTCTTTCTTTTCTTGAAATAATATCAAATTTTTCAAGAAAACTCAACAATAATAAATCTTGTTCATAAATGAATATAAATTTGATGACAATACTTTAATTGTACAATATAAAAACCAAGAATCATAATATTCATCAAGAATCTATGGAAATTACCATACTTCACCAAGTTTACATGGATTTAGTATTAACTAATACTTGAAAGTTCATGGGTGAAAACTAACTTCTATTTCTGAAAAATATTCTCACAAAATAATAGTTTTAAGGTGCCTTACATACCTGGGAATGACTTCTTGAGGAATTGGAAAGAATTCTTGAAAGCCTAATTATCATTCTTGATTTCTCCTTACGCGTGAATTTTTCTTGGGAGACTTTTGTTATTCTGAACGAATGAAAGTCTGAAAAAGAATACGTTTTTGGACTTTAATACAACTTAAAACTGATTAGTTTAGGATTATGGGGGTGTGGGAAAGGTCGAATACCCTTCCCAATTAAATGAAGAAAAATGTTCATTTTTGTACTAGTGCCCGTCGCGCACCAGTGTTAGAAATCGCTTTTTCGCCAATTTTCAACCTTCGAAGAATTTTCGAAAAAAAACAAAGTGTGGTTCCGCATCCTTTCCGCCTCGCGGAAGCGGCGCGGAAAGCTCACCATTTTTTATTTTCTTTGACAAATATTATTCGCATTTTTTTGCGTTAAAGTCGAGTCAAAACCATTTTCCAACTCAATTTTTCACTGATCGAAAATGCAATTTCGAATTTGCAAACGGAGCATGGGAAGACATGTTACGCGCAAGGTCAATTCTAGGGGTAGTTTGATCTTTTCAGCGGGTGTTACAGCTAAAAAGTCATTTATATCATTGTACTTAAATTTCAAATTATTTTTATGATTCTCGTCAATTTATATCAATATTTGTTAAAATTGATTATTTTAAAATAATTTAGTAAAAATAATTACTAGTTACATATAATACATACATTGATATAAAAATTTTAAATAATTACACTATATAATTTGATATATTACGCTAAATTATAAAAACGACTACTAAAATATAATTTACATTTAAGATATTAAATCTCAGTGCACGAAGGAAAAAACTTTTTGCATGTCAGGTCACAAAAGTGAACAAGAAAATATTTTTACAAAATAAAAATTAATATTATTATATCTAAATTTGAATTATTATTACAATTTTCGCTAATTTATTAAAGTAATTGTTAAAATTAATTATTTTAAATAAATTTTAAATTATAGATTAGTAATAAATAGTTACTAATTATTTTTAAAAAAAATTAACATATAATAACAAATTACATGGCAATGGGGTTAACTACCGTCTAACTTAATGTCAAAAGTGAGGAGAAAATTAGTTGTCATTACTTGTTAATCCTCTGGTTGACAAGAAAGTTTGACTTTTAAGATAACTTCTTGAGTCATCATAGTTGGCTATCACAATACAAAGAAGGACAAGAAAAAGAAAAAAGAAAAAACATGGTGTTGCGCCTTACCTTTTTAGTCGTTAGTCCCTTTTTTCTAGTCTTAACAAGTCGTCAACCAAAAAGGCAAGGCGCATTTGCCCTTTTGGTATAAGAAAAACAAGTACCCTTTTATTTTTTTTCAAAATAAAATAATTGTCCTTTTGATTCCGGACTCCATATTGTTGTAATCCTATTATTCTTTTGTATTAGTAGAAAAAATCTCCTTTTTTTGGAGAATTATAAACTCTTTTACTCTTATCACTGCCTTAATTCCTAAAATACCTATCTTAACTTCACAAGTAGGAAAAGATCCAACTGAAAAAAAATTCTCCCTCTAATTGTAAGCGAACGAAACCCTAGGGCAAACTTTTCCAACGTTCACTATGGCTGAGATGGCCGGTGAGCAGCCTCCTATGGGGGCTGTTCGAGTGCCGGAACCTTCTCTTCATCACAGTATTGAAGGTAAACGAAGTTATGCTGATGTGTTACAACCTCAAGTGACTAAGCAGGTTCCTTTACCTTTGAAACCGATCATGTACTTGCATGAGGAACCTCGAGTTGTTTGGGAAGAGGAGGAGGTTACACAGATGATTGCGAATGAGCACTTGCAATATGCGGTTATAGGAAAATTCTCCTATGGCTGGCCAGATATTCAGGATTTACCTCAACAATGTGAATTGAAAGGGGATGTTAATATTGGATTGTTGAAACAGATACATTCTAATTAGGGCATCATAAATGGAAGATTACGTACACTTATTGTCCAAACCAATTTTCTATATTGCCCACAAGAATTGGAACTATCCTATGAGAACATTGAAGTGGGATCCTCTTTTTGATCTTGAAGCAGAAACCACAATTGTCGTAGCATGGATCTCTTTACCGTCTCTACCACCAAATTTCTTTGGAAAAGAGACAATTTTCTCAATCGCTGCTGCAGTGGGTAAACTCCTACAAGTTGACATGGCCACAACCAGTAAGACTAGACCTAGTTGTGCTAGGGTTAAGGTGGAGGTGGATTTATTGAGAGAACTACCGAAGCGGATTAATGTCGGGATCAAGAAGAAAAGTGGTAAGATTGTAGCAAAGTGGATTCAAATAAAATATGATTATTTGCCAAAATATTGCCGCACTTGTAAACTACAAGGACACAATGAGGAGGATTGTTTTGTACTCCATCCGGAGCTATTTGATGATGGTAAAAAGGAGAACAAGGAGAATAAAAAGGAAGAGCCAACTAAGGGTGGGGCAGCAGTCAATACCAAGATCATGGAGGAAGGGAAAACTAAGAATAATGGGGAAGAATCACAGAATGATAATGCAGGGAAAGATGGGAACAGAGGAAGAATAACAGGAAACAAAGGATAGTTACTAGGTGGGATCCTAAGCCCAATTCAGGGAAGGTTGATACCTTTAAAAATTTCAATAATTGCAAGAAGAAAAGGGTGAAGATAAGGATAGGGGTATGAACAAGGATACAACAAAGAACATGGTACAGCAGGAACAACAGGTCCCACAGGAGCACACTCCAAACAAGAGTACTAAGAACTTGGTAGAGAAGAATTTTGGGAATGATAAACAGGAAAATAGTTCCAATCAGATAGTGAAAGATACAGAGAAGGAGAGCACATGGAAAGAGGTATCAATAGCCCAGTTACAATCACAGCAAGTCAGGGAAAGGATAGTCCACAGATTATAATTGAAGGCTAACAGGAAGATGTTCAACAGACACCAATTGAGGAGAACAATTTATCCACAGTAAGGAAGCAGAGCTGTCAAGAATTGGGACAAAAAGATATTGCTCAGGATACAACATCAAAAGGAGAAATATCAGAGGATAAAAGAATCAACAGATGGTGGAACAAATCAGCAGCAGTATGGACACACATCAGCAGAATAGGAAGGGTTAGGGGTTGATGGAACTCAGGAAGAAGAGGATATACAACAAAACATTCAAGACATATCTAAGAAGGGAGATCTCTCCCCTAGAAGTGTCTCAGATTTAAAGAAGGATCAAAGAAAAGGGAAACCAACATGAACAAAGAAATCACAGATTCAGACAAGGAGTAGCTCTACCAAATCAAGTGGTGGTAAATGATGTTGCACAACATACTTTTTTGGAACATAAGATCAATACAATCTCAGAATGCTTTTGAAAAAGTAATTGATCTTAAAAGAAGACATCATTATACATATATAGCCCTGTTTGAACCTTTTAAGGGGCCTCATGAAATAGAAACATATAGAAGGAGAATTAAAATGGCATATGCTAGCGTTAATGCTTCAGAGAAAATCTGGCTCTTATGGGGAGAGGATTGGGATGGTGAGATCATATCAGACACTATCCAGCAGATCACAGCCTGTTCACACAGCATACAACACAATTCAAGCACAAATCTCAGCAGTTTATGCTAAATGTAGTGCTCTTGAGAGATTAGAACTACGGAACAACATTAAATGGGTCTTTAAGGACTCTACTTGCCTTGAATTGTGGGGCGTGACTTTAATGTTATCCTTGATGACAGTAGAAACTAGCGGGTCTTTCTGTCACTCAGATAGAGACAGCAGACTTTGCACAATGTCTTAGCAATTGTGTATTGACTGAATTACCTTTTTCAGGAAGCTTATACACTTGGTGGAATGGAAGGACTGGTGATTATAGTATTTTCAAAAGATTGGACAGAGTTTTTGGGAATGGTAACTTCTGGAAACAATATAATCAAAGTGGTGTAGAACATCTCATTATAGATGGCTCTGACCATGCTCCATTACATGTGACTTGCAGGACAGGTTTGGAGACTGTTATCAAACCTTTTAGGTTTCTCAACTTCTGGACCACATCATTCTTTTGAAGCAGAAGTTAAGAAGGCTTGGGATATCCCTGTGGAAGGATCCATGAGACATTGAAACATGTGAAAAAGGCACTGAGCAGCTGGAGTAAACTGATTTATGGGGATTTTTTTAAGAAGATAGATACTTTGGAGGATGTGATAAAGATGAAAGAGGTATAGTTAGAACTTGCTCCACCAGAAGAGAGCAGAGCAGATCTCAGAAAATCAATTGCTGAACTGAGAAAATTTCAGAAGGTGGAAGAAGATTATTGGAAGCAGAAAGCTGGAATGACCTGGTTTAAAGAAGGAGACATACTAAATTCTTTCATGCTCATATTAATAGGAGGAAAAACTCTGATTATTAATAAGATTGAAAATGCCTGAGGAAGATTGCTTGAATCTGACCAAGATATTGGACAAGAAGCTGTCAATATATTTCAGGAACAGTTCCAGGAAAGTAACTTTGATCAGGAGTTTGGAGCACTTAATTGTATCCCAAAACTCCTGACAAAAACAGACAGGGAGAACATGGAGAGGTGGCCAGAAGAGGAGGAGATCAGACAGGCTGTATTTAATTTGAATAAAGATAGTGCAAGTGGTCCTGATGGCTTTTCTGGAGGTTTTTTCCAGGCTTGCTGGGGAAGAATCAAAGGGGAGGTCACTCAAGTTGTACTGGCCTTCTTCTGTGGAGGAGAACTACCAAGGTACATTACCCATACCACCTTAGTCTTGATACCAAAGAAAGAGGTGGTAAGATGATTTAATGATTTAAGACCTATCAGTTTATCAACATATATGAATAAGATGATCACCAAGGTCACATAGGGAAGGATAGAGAAAATATTACCTAAGATAATATCACCAGATCAGTCTGGGTTTGTGAAAGCAAGGAGTATTTCAGAAAATGTCTTACTTGCACAAGAGATAGTAAGAGACATTAATAAGAGGGACAAGAATGTTAATGTGGTGGTTAAATTAGGCATGGACAAGGCATATGACAGGGTTTCCTGGATCTTTTTAACTAAGGTAATGAGATCTTCTGGGTTTGGGGAAAAGATGATTGATATGATATGGAGGGTGCTCTCTAATAATTGGTATTCAGTATCCTTGAATGGTAGAACTCATGGATTTTTTTCCCTCTATTAGGGGGGTGAAACAAGGGGACCCATTGTATCCAAGCCTATTTATAATAGGACTGAAGTTTTATCAAGATCATTGAATCAACTTCATGATGCAGATAGTTTTATTGGTTTTGGTATACCCAGATAGAGTGAGAAGATCAATCATCTGGCCGATGTAGATGATACAATCTTATTTTGCTCAGCCAATAAGAGATCAGTAAAAATGATGATGGAAGTGTTAAGAAGATATGAAAACATCTCTGGAAAACTCATAAATTTGTCCAAAAGTTTTCTATATCTACATGACAAAGTCCCAACTGTTGTGGGTCAGAAACTGAGAAAGTGGACAGGTATAAGGCAAGGATCCTTTCCCTTCCTTTATTTGAGATGCCCCATCTTTTATGAGAGGAAGAAGAAAGAGTATTTTGAAGGAATGGTGAAGAAGATCACTAACAGGGTGTTGACATGAAAAAGCAAGTTGTTATCTTTAGGGGGAAAATATATCCTAATCAAACATATACTTCAGTTAATGCCAATCTATCAGTTATCAGTGATGAACCCCCAAAGGGAGTAATTGATCTTATTCATAAAATGCTGGCTTAATTCTTTTGGGGAAATCAGAATGAGAATAAAGGTAAACATTTGGTGGCTTGGGACACCTTATGCTACCCACAGGAAGAAGGAGGCATAGGCTTCAGATCTCTACATCACATGGTGGATGCACACTTTGCTAAATTATGGTGGAAATTTAGAACCACCATTGGTTCACTGTAGAGTGCTTTTTTGTGGAATAAATACTGCAAAAGGTTTCATCCTATAATTGCTAATGGTATTGGTGTCTCACATGTATGGAGGAAGATGGTGAGAGTCAGAGAAGAGATTGAGCACAGCATATGGTGGCAGGTGAAGTCAGGAAGGGTTAGTTTATGGTTTGACAATTAGATAAAAATTGGAGCCATATATTATATGGACACTCTTAAGCAGATCAGAGGAAGAAGTAGAAGTGAAGGACTTTGTTACTAATGGGAATTGGGACAGAAACAAGCTGATAGCTTACCTATCAGATGAAGACATAGTGGATTATATTTGTCAAGAAATAAAGCCACCACAAGGAGAGGACATACCAGATAAGGCATGGTGGATGGACAACAGTACAGGTAATTTCTCAGTTAAATCGGCTTGGAAATGCTTAAGGACTAAAAAAAGGGAGATTGATGTGGAGAAGAGGATCTGGGTTAATGGACTACCTTTCAAAATCAATTTCTTTTTTTGGAAGGCCTAGAAAGGAAGGATTCCTACAGATGATAACCTGATAAGGATGAGAATAAGTCTGGTGTCTAAATGTTACTGTTGTGATGGACTTTCACAAGTATGGTGCATCTTTTCTATACATCACTTGTAGCCAGGAAAATATGGAATACTTTTCTAGCTTTGCAGGATTCAGACTGGAAGGGGTAAACCTACAGGCAGCTATTAGAAAATGGTGGAGTAAGGCAGAGAATCACTAATTACAACAGATATATAATGCAGTCCCTGCATTGATCTATTGGGAGTTATGGAAGAGGAGGAATAGCAGGAGACATGGAGGGGATGTTTCCACCCATTCAATGATACAACACATATAAGAACACATTCATTTCTTGATTAGGACATTATTTCATAGTCTGAAGTTGTTGGAGTTATCCTGGGGAGAAGTATTGAAGATTTTAACAGAGTATAAGTCTAAGTTGTATCACTTTCTTGTGAGATGGGATTTTCCATCAATGGGACAACAAAAATGTAATACTGATGACACAAATAGAGGGAATCTAGGCCCTAGTATTTATGCCTTTTGTATAAGGGATCATAATGGGAATCTGTGTTATGCACAAGCTAGGCAACGTGGGCAGATGTCAAATATACAAGCAGAGGCAAAGGCGATCTTAGAGGCTGTTAGATATTGGGAAAAAGAGGAATAGGTGATTAAGTACCTAGAAACAGATTCTCTATCTATGGTTAACATCATCAAAGAGAATTGGAGAATACCATGGGAAGTGGCTAAAACGGTGGAAGAAATACAGGAATATATTAATAAACAGCAGATTAAGGTCCAACATTTATTTAGGGAAGGGAACCAATTGCCTGACTACATTGCTAACTTAGCAGCTAATGAAGAAGCGGCCCTAGTGTATCAAGAATTCAATCAACTATCAAGGGAGGGGCGTCAAATCATCAACATTAACAAAGCATAGGTACCAGCACTTAGGATTAGAACCAGGAAAATCACTGTGCAGCATTCATGACTACAACATTTACATCCCATTCAAGAGGGATATACAAAAGCAGTAGCTTTAGACATTTTAACTATACATTTAGCAAAAGTTGTTGCTGGAGAAAAAAAGTAAGTGGAGTAGGGGACAAAAATATACATCCACTGTCATACTTCAAGTTGGGGTCAAGGGTGATGAAGAACCTGAAAAGAGAAGCTTAGCTCCATGGAGAAGATGCAGATCCACCAAAGAAGGGAGAAGAGAACCACCCAAAGACCTGCAAAAGGGAAGATGATTTCAGAGATTCATGGAGGTAAAAATGAACACCAATATTTAATGCTTACCTTTTCGATGTAGATCCCCAACAAAAGCTCAAGAAGAAGCAGTAGTACACACACCAGGAGCAACAACTACAGCAACGATCAGCGAATCCATGGAGGAGCAATCGAGGAGAGAAGCTGTAGACTTATTTTTTGGGAATGGAAGAGTCTAGTGAAGCTTCCAACAATTCAATTACTTAATTAGGTCTTATTAACTAGGTCCTCAAATGTAATTACAGACTTTTTCTTTTATTCTTTTTATTATTAATAAAATGGTAGTCCCCATAGGAAAAATTTAATTAAAAAAAGGGAAAGGATCGAACTTTCCCAATAGTGGTATCAAAGCTAGGTTCATTTGAAGCCTTCATTAGTTTGTGCAGTTCAAGATGGAGGACAACATCACTTATTATGGAGACATGTTCCAGCTCACAGCCAACAACTACTCATATTGAAAATCGCTGATGGAGGACCATCTATATTGCAAAGACTTGCATGAGTGCATCATCTAGAAAGAAAAAGTGGAAGGCAAGAGCGATGTTCAGTGGGAGCTACTAAATCGGAAGGCCGTTGCTGTGATCCATAAGTACATCGATAAAACTCTATTCGAGCATGTATCCACTTACACAAATACTTAAGAACTATGAACAAAACTTGAATCCATGATTCCAAAGAAAACGTCTCCTAACAAAACTATTTTAGTTTAGCAGCTGGTGAAATTGGAGTATAAGGATGGCAACAGTATGATTAAGCACTTGCATATTTTCAAAAAGCTCGTTAATTAATTAACAAAAGTTGATATGAAGATTGATGATGAGCTACAAACCCTTCTACTCCTTAGCTCCTTGCCCAAAAGCTAGGATACACTTGTTGATACTCGGAGTATCTCAGCTCTAGAAGGAAAGTTCATCATGGACACCGTCAGTGATAGTCTTCTTGGTGAAGAAGCAAGGAAAATGGAACAAGGTAAGTCTACTTATCTCGAGGCCAATATCATTGAAAATTGGAGCAAAAATGAAACTCGTGGACGTAGTAAGAGCCAAGATACGCACCAATCTTGAGGGAGATCTAAGACACGCTCCAAGATTAGATGTCTACTACTGTGGAAAGATGGGCCATAAGAAAACTGAATGTCTATCCCTAAAGAGAGATCTAAAGGCAAGTAGTGTTAAACCAGACCAGATCAGCCCAACGAAGAACCAAGAAGAAAAAAGTATTATTGCTCTAGCATCAAAAGAAGATCTTCTCTATCTCGTTGATGAAGGTAATATTTTAAATATCGTTTGTGATGAAAACTCTTGGGTTATCGATTCCGGTGCTTCCTTCCATGTCACCCCACATAGAAGTTTCTTTTTATCCTATCGAGGCAGTGACTTTAGTACGGCGCAAATGAAAAATCAAGACAGGAGCAATATTATCGGGATAGAAACATGATCTTAACCACAAGTAACTGATGCAACTTTATCCTAGAAGATTCGAGGCATTTCCCAGTTATGAGCCTCAATCTTATCTCTGTTGGAAAACTAGACGATGTTGATCTGATAAATTACTTTGGTGAAGGAAAGTGGAAGCTCACCGGAGGAAGTTTAATTATGGCTCGAGGAAAGAAAGAAGGATCATTCTATGTGATGCAAGTCAAACTTAGCAAAGGCAAGATAAATGTCAATACTGATGATTTGGAGATATGACACAAACGACTTGGACATCAGTGAGAAAAGTCTTCACATGCTCGCTCGAAAACATCTCCTCCCTGATGTGAAAGGTAAACAACTTGATCCTTATGCTCATTATTAAGCTAGAAAACACCACAGAGCTACTTTCCAAAGATCATCTCCACCCACAAGGAGAAAGAACATCCTTGACCTCATACACATAGATGCGTGTTCGACGTCAGAGAGATCCAATGGCAGTGCATCACATTTTGTCACCTTCATTGATGATCATTCAAGGAAGGTATGGTTGTACCTTTTAAAGACAAAAGATCAAGTTTTTGATGCGTTCAAAGAATTTCACGCTCTAATGAAACGTGATACCGGACGAAAGATCAAGTGTACGGTCTGACATGAAGGAGGGTATAGAGGTCCCTTTGAAACCTATTGCAGGAGATATGGCATTATATTAGAAAAAACACTACCAAAGACACCACAACTGAATGAGCTTGCTGAGAGAATGAAATGAACTATTGAAGTAAGATTTTGATGCATGCTCTCTCATACCAAGTTACTTGAATCATTTTGGAGAGAAGCTGTGATGACTGTGGTTGATATTATCAATCTCCCACCATCAATTCCTTTGGAAGGTTCCATCCTAGAGGAAGTTTGGACATGCAAAAAAGTGTCATATAATCATTTCAAGGTGTTTCAGTGTAGGGCATTTGTCCACATTCACAAAGATGAGCGAGCTAAGCTTGATGCTAAAGCGAAGGAATGCATCTAGTTTTGTTCACCTAAGGATGAATTTGGATACAGGCTTTGAGATCCAATCAACAAAAAAGTTGTTCGCAGCAGAGACATCGTATTCTTTGAAGAACAAATAATTGAAGACATAAGAACTTAGAAAGGCCAAGATTGAGAAGTTGCAAGAACACTGAAATCACTCCAGTCCTAAGCGAAGACAATAATAACACGCCTAAAACCAATGATGTTAAATATCAAAGACCTCTGCTCAAGCAAAACAACTGGGACACACATGATGAACCAACATGGTAAAGAGCCTCAATCTAGCTCTCTGACAACACCAAAGCCGAGATGATCCTTGAGAGACAGAAGACAATCTACTCGCTATAACACAGTGAATATATGTTAGACCCCGTATTTCATGAAATTAAGGGTAACGATCCAATTGGGAAATTTTGTTGTGGATATCATGTAAGTTGA
>JAPFFP010089343.1:0-21147 GCA_026153255.1 Solanum medicagineum
AATCCGAAGGTACCACGCTTCTTAGGAACTTCAATATACTACCCTAGAAGCGACCAAATTCCGAGAAGTCGAAAAAAAGACATTTTCCTCCACTTCTGCTGTAGCAACCCGAGAGGGTTGCTACTGTGGATGAATAGTGCTCTTTTTTTTTGGCTTCAATTTTTCCTTCTCAAATAGACTTCCTTCGGTTCTATTTCCGTCCTATTATGTTCACACGAGTATAGAGATCGTCTTTACGCACATACACATGTATATAACCCTACAATTACTTCAATCCCCAAATCACAAACACAAACACAAACACAAAGTCGAACTATGCAAGTTATAAGGTGAAAGAGTCGGAAATAAGGCACGAAACTTACTTGGGAACGTTTTCCTCTTCTTCTCCTTCTTCCTTCCCCTCTTCTCTTCTTCCTCTTCTTCTTAAGAACTCTCAACAAGACTTAGAAATTTTTTCTAAGTCTTTATGAGGGGAAACATGTATATATATAAGTAAAACCTTTTTCAAGACACAATTCAACTCCTTAAGTATCAAAAATGACACTTGTGGTCCCAAACTTTAAAATTACGCTCAATATAAGGACCTTCGACTAATTTACTCAAATTCCACTAATCCACTTAGCTTATCATTAAAGGACCATCTACCTCCAATTCTCCCAACTGTACACTTATGTTTAGCTCAAAAATATACGGGGCCTAACAATAGGCAATAGGCATAATATAACAACATGACATGTATGATCAATTCATAAGTAAAACATGCTTAAGTAGCTCATGCTCATATAGGATATCATATGTCTAGAAGAGACCAAGCTAGATTTTCAAGGTACCAAATCCTTGGTTAGTTGATGATGGTTTCATCCCATCATACCAGTGGTGTGGTACAAACCCCTCACATGGTTGATGATAATCACACCTTATCACCATGGTGGCAAAGTTCAAACCCCTTTGTCACGACCCAAACCTAGGGATTAGACATGACATGGTGAAAGGGGAACCCGAAGGGACCCCATGGAAGCCTCTTGCAGAAGCAATAAGTCAAGCATCAAGAGATAAAAGAATGGGGAAACCAGGACTAAGGCGAAACACTTGCATATAATCATAATCAAGAGAAAAGAGACAAGATCATATCATAGATATCAAGAACAATAGAGTCAAGGCTCTTAACATATATACATAACATGTCCAACAAACACCTCTAATACATAGATAAGAGCGGGGTTCAAGACAAAGTAACCGGGCTCACTCTCATGGTCAAACAGGCAATAAAGAACAATGTCTCAACACATAATAGGAGAAACAAAGACTAGGGTCACCGAAGTGGAGGACTCACCATCTATCTTGAATAGCACCGAACTAGCCACGTGGAGGAGGAGGATGATCAACTTGGGCACCGGTTCCTATATGGTGACATCATGTAGGCATAGAGTATGCGTTAGTATGTTTGAATGTACTATGTAGGATGCAATGCAACAAGAGATAGGCCTCACAATCAAAATACATAACATTAAGCTATAGGCATGGTATAACAATATGACATGTATGATCAATGCTTAAGTAAATCATTCTTAAGTAACTCATGCTTATGTAGGATATCATATGTGTAGAAGAGACCAAGCTAGATTTCCAAATGTAAAACCTTTTGGTAGGTTAGTGATGATACCACCCCATCACTTAGGTGGATGAGTACAAACCCCCATCTATGTTGGTGATAATGCCGCCCCATCACCACGGTGGAGAGCTACAAACCCTTCCCTAGGTTGATGAGTAAAAACTTCCATCTAGGTTAGTGGTGATGCCGCCCCATCACTAGGTGAAGAAGTACAAACCCTTCCTTAGGTTGATGAGTACGAACACATATCTAGGTTATCTGGGTTAGTCCCCTCGAATTGGACATGGTCTAATGCAACACTTTATATAAAATTTATCATAGACATAAGTACATTTCATCATCATATAGTCCTTCATACCATATCTCATGCTTTGGACCTTCAACTCCTCAAGAAACCACATCCGGACATTTTATCAAACACTTAGAGGGTGTGTAATGCTAGTATAAAAGCATGAAATATAGAAATGAAATCATGCAAGAAAATTCATTGTAAAACCATAAATCAACCCCTTGCAACACCTTAAAGTAATATACTTCAAAGTTCCTTCTCAAATCATGCAATAGATCAAGGATTTATAGCTCCGAACAAAGCAAAACAGTCACAATTTCACATAGCTTTAACAAAGTGTGTAGTGAATTTCATAATAATCAAGACATATTTGTAAATCAACTTTAAATCATGCAATTTGAGTAAAAGAATGGTTGGGTATCATAGGTGAAAGAAACCCGCATACCTTAGCTTAGAGATGAACTTGGTGAATATTGGAGATGGAGACTTGAAACTTGGAGAAGAATCTTGAAGGAGAACCTTAGCCTGGGAGGAGGGTTCGGGACTTGAACTTTGGGACTGAAAATATGGTTAAGTGTTTGAGTTGTTACTGGGAAATATTTAGGATGATATGAGGTTGAAATAACGCGAAGTATAGGTAAAAACACATTTGGGAACACGTATGCCCAAGACCCGAAAGCCTTGGACTAAGATAGAAATCACTGGCAAAAAAATACATAGGTTCGCATCTGGTCCATGACGTTGATCTGTCGTGGAGGTAAAATTAACACATGTCCACGATAGATGCGTGTCGCGGTGCTGTCGTAGATCATTTCTAGAAATTGAATTTTTGGAATTTCATAATTGCATATCTTTCGCTCTTAAATCGAGGTGAGACCCTCTTTCACCTAATTTTGACCCCTTGAACAAGAATATGATGTTGGATTTTGAAATAGCGAACAGATTTTGAGATATATGGAACTTAAAATTCCAGGCATTCCGAGGCACGTTTTCGGGCAGTTTTTTGGGTCGTTTCAATATCTCCCCATTGGGAACATTCGTCCCCGAATGTAAAAGCGACATAAAAGACTCTGTGATCATAAACTAATCATCCCCAACAAGAATGCAATATCAAATTTAAAACACCATTTTCAAAATCTCAACATAAGTGTAAAATCATCATAAACTTGCCAACTTAAACATGAACGCATACAAATTACGTCGGGGCTGAAACATAAGATTTGAATCACATAAGGGACCTAGAATCAGTACCTTAGGCTTGAGTGGAGTGGAAAAGATAAGAATACCACTTTTGCATATCCGCTTCGGCCTCCTAAGTAGCACTTTCGATTTGTTAGTTCATCTAAAAGACCTTAACGGATGCCACCTCCTTGTTCTTCAATCTCTGCACTTGCCTATCTAGGATCTGAACCAAAACCTCCTCATGAGTCAAGTTATCCTTCACAACACTCACAACATCAAGAGGCACAATCGTACTAAGATCACTAACACATTTTCTTAACATAGAGACATGGAACATCGGATGAACCAAATTCATTCACTAGGCAAATTCAATTCATAAGCTACCTTTCCAACCGTCCTCATGAACCCATTCGGACCAACATATCTTGGACTCAATTTTCCCTTTTTACCAAAGCGTACCACACCTTTCATTGGAGAAACTTTCAAGTAAACCCAATCACCCACCTCGAAATTCAAGGTCTCTTCTTCTCACATCTGCATAGGATTTTTGACGACTTTGGCAATTTCTTAACCTTTCCCATATCATCATAACCTTCTTAATAGCCTCCATAAGCAGATCCGGTCCCAATAGAGCCACCTTTCCAACCTCAAACCAACAAACGAGTGAGCCTCAAAAGGAACCATACCAATT
Source organism: Solanum medicagineum (assembly GCA_026153255.1). Lineage (NCBI taxonomy): Eukaryota > Viridiplantae > Streptophyta > Magnoliopsida > Solanales > Solanaceae > Solanum > Solanum medicagineum. The sequence continues at coordinate 3,775 of JAPFFP010089343.1, forward strand.
CTAAAGTGATAGATATTATTGTAGGCAAACTCAATCAAAGGAAGATGGTCATCCCAACTACCCCTAAACTCCAATACACAAGTCCTTAGCATATCTTCAAGTGTTTGAATTGTTCTTTTGGCTTTGCCATCCGTTTAGGGGTGGAAGGCTGTACTAAGATGAACGTTTGTACCAAGACCCCTTTGATAGGACCTCTAAAAGTGTGATATGAATTGTGAACCACGATCCAATATGATGGACAAAGGAACCCCATTCAACCTCACTATCTCATGGATGTACAACCTTGCATACTTTTCAGCCCTATATGTGGTCTTAACAGGTAGAAAGTGAGTTGATTTTGTCATCCTATTAACCACCACCCAAATAGAATCAAAACCTTTTCTAATCTTAGGCATCCCGACCACAAAATCCATATTAATCACCTCCCACTTCCAAGTGGGAATCTCTATGTCTTGGGTTACACCACCTAGCCTGTGATGTTCGGCTTTGACTTGTTGACAACTATGACAACTTGAAATGAATTTGGCAAGGTTCCTCTTCATGCCTGGCCCCCAGTACACATCCCTCAAGTCTCTATACATTTTGATGGAACCCGGGTAGATAGAATAAGAAGAATTATGGGCCTCATCAAGAATTATCTCCCTCAAGCCATCAAAACAAGGCACACACAACCTACCTTGGTACCTAAAGGAACCATCTCCCCCTTTGAAGAAAACATCTACTTTGCGCTCTTTCACCAAGGCCTTCAATTCAAGAAAGGAGGAGTCAAGATCTTATTTTGCTATCACCTTAACAACCAAAGAAGACTTAGACCCATCAATAACCACAACCCCATAATCACAAACCTCTTCCAACCTAACCCCTAATCTAGCCAATCTACACACCTCCTAGCCATTTCCCTATCACTACCATCAATATGAGCTAGGCTACCCATGGGCACCTGACTCATAGCATCGACTACCACATTTGCCTTACCCGGACGATAATGCACACTCACGTCATAGTCTTTAAGAAGTTCTAGCCCTATTCTTTGTCTCAGGTTGAGATATTTTTGAGTGAAGACATATTGGACGCTCTTATGATTGGTGAAGACATCAACATGCAGCCAATACAAATAATGCTGCCATATCTTTAATGCAAACACGACGACGGCCAATTCAAGATCATGGGTAGGGTAATTCCTTTCATGCACTTTGAGTTTCCTAGAAGCATAGGCTATGACCTTCGCATTTTTAATTAGCACACAACACAAACCAACTCTAGATGCATCACAATACACAACAAAACCCTCAAGCCCATCTGGTAGTGATAATATAGGAGCAGACACAAACCTATCCTTCAATGTTTGGAAGTTTATCTCTTATTAATCAGTCCACACAAACTTAACCTTATTTTGAGTTAATTTTGTCATAGGGGATGCAATGGAGGAGAACCCACGGACAAATCTAGGCCAATTTCTATCACGTCAATTTTCTTAGTATCCACTTTTATACTATCCTCCGACCCACATGACCCAATAATGCAACCTCCTTTAATCAAAACTCATACTTGTCATATTCGACATATAATTTCTCCTCCCTCAACCTTTTCCACACAACCCTCAAATAACCTACATGCTCCTCCCTACTATGTGAGTAGATCAAAATATCATCTATGAAGACCACAACAAAGGAGTCAAGGTAAGGTTTCGAGACCCTATTCATTAGGTCCATGAAAATGGCTGGTGCATTAGTCAACCCAAAAGACATCACCACAAACTCATAATGCCCATACGTAGTGCGAAAGGCTGTCCTGGAAATATCACACTACCTCACCCTTACTTGATGATACCCGGACCGAAGATCAATCTTAGAGAAGAAGCTAGCCCTTTGTAATTGGTCAAGCAAGTCATCAATCCTTGGAAGAGGATGTCTATTCTTTATAGTGATCCCATTAAGTTGCTAGTAGTTAATGCACATTCTAAGTGACCCATCCTTCTTTATCACAAACAATACCGAAGCACCCCAACGTGATTGCTTAGGTCTAATAAATCCCTTCTCCAACAAATCTTTCAATTGCTCTTTTAACTCCTTCAACTCTACCGGGGCCATACAGTAAGGCGGAAAGGAGATAGGTTGAGTATCGGGAAGGAGATCTATGCCAAAATCTATCACCCTTTCCGGAGGGACACCAAGAAGGTCATTTGGGTAAACATCAAGAAACTCCTTTTCAACCGGAACTGACTCAATAGAAAGGACTTTAGACTCCACATCTTTAACCCTCACAAGATGATACAAACAGCCCCTTCAAATAAACTTATGGGCTTTAATGCATGAAATAAATCTACCCTTGACCACCACATATTAACTTTCCCATTCAAGGATGGGTTCATTAGGAAATTGAAACTTGACCCTACGAGTTTTACAATCTATAGACGCATAGTAGTCATGCAACCAATCCATCCCAAGAATGACATCAAAATCTACCATGTCTAATTCAATAAGATCACAAGGCAACAACTTAGGCAAAATGCAAATAGGACAACTTCTATAAACTTTCCCAGTAACAATGGAGGAACCAATAGGAGTAGACATTTCATATGACTTTGCAACAACTTGAGGACAACATGGAACATTTTAGCAACAAAAGGGGTAACAAAGGAAAGAATGGCACCCGGATCAATCAAAGTATACACATCAAAGTCAAAGATATTCAGCATATCGGTAACAAAATCGAGGACCTCACCAATCCCTTACCTCCCATGTTGAGCATAAAATCGATTGTGCCTTGGGGCACCACCTTGAGGACCACATCTCTCCAATGAGACCGCATAAGCACCCTAGACCATTCCATAGTATCATAGACAATCTACATTCTTGTGCTCAAGTTCCCCATAATCAAAGCATGCATTAGAATCTTTCAAACATAGGCCTTTATGACCCTTTCCACATGTAGGACACACATCAATAAGAGCCACAACACGAACACCTTGAGGCCTAGGGAGGTCATTGGCAAACCCCCTATTAGTAGCATGGTTAAACACTTGGCCTTGATGGAACCAGCCACCCCTATGGAACTTACCCCCAAGATGGGCCCTTTTGGCCTCATGCCCCTTTTTTTTCCTCAATTTCCATTCCTTCATTTACTCTGCATAGGTCATCAAGCGAGACAAGTCAATGTCACTAATTAGCATGGAAGACCGATATTCTTCACTTACTAAGTCGAACACCCCCATGACAAACTTGTTCATCCAAGATCTAGGATCGGCCACCAAATGAGGCGCATATTTTGAAAGTTGATTAAACTTGAGGGTATACTCCCTCACATTCATAACACCTTGTTTCAAGTTCATAAACTCCACAAACTTAACTGTCCTAAGCTCAAAAGGGAAAAATTGGTAAAGGAAAGCCAATTTGAAGTCCTCCTAAAGAACCATGTTACCAATTTCCTTCTCACCCTTCCATTGGTCATACCATATTTGAGCTACCCCTTTGAGTTGGTATGCCGCCAACTCCACCTTTTAATTCGGCCCAATGCCCATGATATTCAAGATCTTGTAGATCTCATCTATGAACTCTTGTAGATCTTCATCCACCTTTGACTCAAAAAAATTAGAGGATTCATCCTCATAAAGTGTCTTACCCTAGCTCCCAAGGTAGTATCATGAAGGACTTGAGCCCCTTGATTGACTTGGTTGGCCACCACTTGGGATAGCATAGTGAAAACATCTCAAAGCTTACCATTGTTGGGTTTCTCCTCGGGAGTTTGGGCCCTTCATGATCTAGCATAGAAAAGAATAATCGTTAGGGGAAAAACTTACCACAACTCTATAGTACGACTTAGAACATGAAGAAGGGAAATATTTCCTAAAATGTCTCATTGCCTCCTATTCATAGTCATGGCGCGCTTCACAACCATGAATAGGACTCTAATCGACGTGGTGTGTTATACTCTGAGGATCTATCAACTTAGTTCTCTGATACCATGTTTGTCATGACCCAATCCTAAGGCCTAGATGTGACACGGTGCAAGGGGAATCCGAAGGGACCTAAAGAAAGCCTCTCAGAGCATCATTACACATCCTTAGTCGCGGAAGCAATATATCAAGCATCAAGAGATAAAAGAATTGGGAAATTGGGCTAAGGTAAAACATTCCATATCATCATAATCAAGAGACAAGAGACAAGCTCATATCATGGACATCAAGAATAATAGAGTCAAGGCTCTTAACATAAATACATAACATGTCCAACAAACACCTCTAATATATAGATAAGAGCGGGGGCCAAGACAAAGTAACCAAGCTCACCCTCATAGTCAAATAGGCAATAAAGAAGAATGTCCCAATATATAATAGGAGAAATATAGACTAGGGTACCTGAAGTGGAGGACTTACCAACTAGCTTGAATAGCACTGAACTATCCACATGGAGGAGGAGGATGATCAACTTGGGCACTAGTTCCTACATAGTGACATCATTTAGGCATAGAATATGAATTAGTACGTTTGAATGTACTAAGTATGTAAGATGCAATGCGACAAGAGATAGGCATCACAATCAATATACATAACATTAAGCAATAGACACGATATAACAATATGACATGTATGATCAATGCTTAAGTAAATCATGCTTAAGTAATTTATGCTTATATAGGATATCATATGTGTAGAAGATACCAAGCTAGATTTCCAAATGTATAACCCTTTGGTAGGTTAGGGATGATGTCGTCCCATCACATAAGTGGATGAGTACAAACCCCCATCTGGGTTGGTGATAATGCCACCCCATCACCATGCTGGAGAAGTACAAACCCTTCCCTAGGTTGATGAGTAAAAACCTCCGTCCAGGTTAGTGATGTTGTATTGTGCACTACAATTATGAGTAGGAGGCTATGAGACATTTTAGGAAATATTTTCCTTCTTCATTGTCTACGTCGTGCTTTAGAAGTGAGATAGGGCTTTCCCCTCCAACGAATATTCTTTGCTCTTCTAGTTGATCATGCTGCTTCGAAGAGGAAGACAAAGGAAGGTAAGTTGAAGGTTTTGATGTTGATGGATCTGAGTTTCACTATTTCCTTCATTATTTCTTTTGGCTGCTAGTGGACTTCTTGTATGTCCCAAGTTGTGAACCTTTGGTGTTTGCCACTTGGTTGGGTATATTATTGCTAGAAAGTTCATAGGTGTTTATCCAGGTTTGTATTGCATTAGGTCTCGCTTTGTAGCTTGTTGGAGTTGGAGTGGTGGATTTTGATGTCATACTAGGGATGGAATGGTTGCTTGCATGTTGGATTTCATGATGGTAGGACCCGTAGAATTAGATCCTGATTCCCTGATGAACCTATCCTTGAGTGAAAAGTCATGATGTGATGGTCATGTTATAGCAATGGGGACAGGTTCATTTCATGTCTTAAGGTACAATTGGTCTCTAAGGGGTTGCATTTATCATCCTGTGAGAATTGGAGGTGTTGAACCTAAGTTGTTTTATTTATAGAATTGTTGTGGTTGGTAGTTGAGGCCTTGAATGTTCCTTTCCAATATTTTGAAATTGGGGCAGTGTGTTTTGGTTTGACTAGTACACCGGTTATGCTTACAAATCTCATGAATAAGATCTTTTAGCCCCTACCCTAATAGGATTATGATTGTTTTGGTGATGATATGATGGTTCATTTCCCTAATGAGGAAGTGTATATGAGTCTTTTGAGGGTAGTACTACAAAGTTTACGGAAGAAGGTTGGATGCTAAATAGGAGGAATGGGGATTTTGATTGTAAGAGGTTGCCTTCCTAGATCATTTGATGTCGGGTGATGGTATTAAGGTGAACCATGATAAGAAGAAGGTGATTAGAGATTAGCCTAGACCTTGACTTCCTTTGGTATTTGGAGATTATTCGGTTTAGTGGGCAATACCAGAGGTTGTGAATAGGTTATCTTCTATTACTTCTCCTATGACATAGTTTACCCTAAGTAAGGCCAATGTTGTGACCAACATTTTGAGTAGGGTGATTTTGATAGGTTCGGGAGTTGCTATCTCTTGTGTGATTCCTTTGCCCGAATAGGATTCATGTGTGTGTCCCGGATGGTTGCATAAGTCTATTCTGGCTAGTAGGGGTCTATAAGGGTTGCCTTATGTTCCTGTTGCACAGAGTCTTGTCTTGTGATCTTGGTTGACACTAGGTTGATAGGTTGGACGTCTTGAGGCGGTTTGGCTATTTACAATAGCATGCTTTTGAGGAGTGCGGGACTCGTAAGGTTGTAAAATGATGGGTAAGGATGTTCGATCAATTGGGTCAACTACAATGACTTAGTCATTTCTCTAAGGTTGATTTGAGGTTCAAGTTTTGTTCCTAAGTGAAGATGAGGGTAGGTGATATCCCTAAGTGTCTTTTTGGAATAAGAGTGAGCATGATTAGTAATTAACGGAGTAGTTTTGTTGACTTATGCCCGGGGGGTGTTTGTGGTCTCTTGAATAGGGTCTTAAAACCCTACCTTCATATATTTGTGGTGGTCTCAAGTGATAAAGTATTGATTTGTTTAGAGCTTGTGAATCATTTGGAGGTAGTGTTGCAAGTCTTGGAGGATGAGAGGTTGTTTTGTTAAATATGATAGGTGTGCATTGTGGATAGTAAGAAGGTCGTTAGAATTCTTTAAGTATTATGAATGAGTGTGCATTATTTTTTCCCCAATAAGGCTAATGTTGTTATCGGTACTCTAGGTAGCCTATCGTGTGTTGTTGATGGTTGCAATGTGGATACTAGTACGGTCAATCGGTTGGTTAGGTTGGAAGTTAGGTTGAGGGAAGTTGAGCATGGTGGTATAGCATTCTTTATGGTTCCAAATCTTCTTGGTTGAAGAGGTCTAGATTAGGCAAGGACTTGATTCTGCCTTATTAGGGTTGGATGTTTTGGGTGAGAAGATGATAGAGTGGAAGTTGATAATTGATTTGAGGATAGAGTGTAGTGGGAGGTTGGTGAGGTTGTATAAGTTTTGAAATTGCCTATGATAGGGCTTTAGTTAGTACGGTTTTTCATGCTTGTAGGTGAGGGGGGGGGGTGTTTGTGACTCTAGTGCTATAGCACCTCTTCCAAATTGTGGGTGATATGGAGGATAAGTTGGCTTAGGACAAGGTCCTTGTGGAGGTATTGGATGGATGAGTTGAAAAATCGATTGATAATAATATCTTGGGAAGCCGGTGAGGGCATGGAGAAGCAATATCTGTATCTTTTTCATTCTATTCAAGCTTATGATAACACGTGAAGTCCTTTTTGATTCTTGTGTTTCATCCCCTATGTCATTGCATGCACTACTGTTTATGTTGACAAGATCATGACGATTTTGACACTTATGTTAAGGTCTTGAAAATGGTGCTTTAAAGTGCATTGATGCATTCTTGTGGGGGCTGATCTCTTTATGATTACTTTTCTCATGTACGTTTCTTTTACCCTCGAGGACGAATGTTCCCAAGGGGGAGATATTGAAACGACCCCAAAAAGTGCCCGAAAATATGCCTCGAAAGTGTCCAAAATTTTAATCTCCATATATCTCAAAATCTGTGTGCATTATCGAAAATCTGACATCATATTCGTGTTCAGGGGGTCAAAATTAGGGGCAGAAGGGTCTAACCCTGATTTTAGAGCAAACGATTCACAATTTCAAGAATCAAAGTAACGCATTCTAGTGGCTTCTCCACGTCTGGGGCGCGATGCGCCCCATTGTATTTTCTGCCCAATTTTTAATTTTTGGTCCAAGACTTTTAAGGCTTGCGCCTAAGCCTTCCCACGCTAGAAAACACCTATACATAGCATTATTTCACCTTCGTATCACCCAAGATATTTCCCAATGCTCACTCAACCCCTTAGTCCTATATTTCTCTCAAGATTGAAGTCTCAAACCCTCATCCGGATTTCAGGTTTCTCCTTCAAGATTCAAGTCTCCATCTGCAATTTTCACCAACAATTTCTCCAAAGTTAAGGTATGTGGGATTCAACCATTGGGTCCTTTTACCCATGCTACCCAAGCTTCCTTTTTACTCAATTTGCATTATTTAAAGTTGATTTTACAAATGGGTTTACTAGTATGAACTTGTCTATGAATTATGTTAAAGCTATATATGAATTTGTTACTGGTTTACTATGTTTTGAGCTATAAGTCTTTGATCTATTGTAAGATTTGATGAGGGGTTTTGATGTTTATTGCTTGAGGGTGTTGCATGGTGTTAATAGATGGTTTTACCTTGGATTTTCTAGTATGATTTCATCTCTATATTTCAAGGTTTTATACTACCATTTCACATACGTCAAGTGTTTGATAAAATGTCCAGTTATGGTTTCTTGAGGATTTGAAGGTCCAAATCAAGAGATATGACATTGATGATGAAAGAAGCTTTTGTATATGATATAATCTATATAAAGTGTTGCATTAGAACGTGCCCGATCCGGGGGAACTAAGAGCCCGGATAACCTTGTCGGGGGTTAGTACCTTGATAGCCAATCAAGGGGCTAGTGCCTTGATAATCGAGGTGGGGGTTTGCACTCATCAACTGAGGTGGGGGTTTGTACTCATCAATTGAGATAGGGGTTTGTACTCATCCACTGAGGTGAGGGTTGTTACTCATCAACCATGTGAGGGGTTTGTACCTCGCCACCAAGGTGATAAGGTGAAATTATCATCAACCAAGAGAGGGGTTTGTACCACACCACAAGGATGATGGGGTGAAACCTTCATCAACCAACCAAGGGGTTTTGTACTTTAGAAATCTTGCATGGACTCTTATACACATATGATATCCTATATGAGTATGAGTTATTTAACCATTTTTTACTTGAGCATTGGTCATTCATGTCATAAAGTTATATGTTGTCTATTGCCTATTATTATGCATTTTGACTACGATGCCTATCTTTTATTGCATTGCATCCTACATACTTAGTACATTGAAACATATCAACCAAAACTCTTCCCTACATGATATCACCATGTCGGAACCGGTGTCCAAGTTAATCATCCTCCTCCTCCACATGGCTAGTTCGGTACTACTCAAGCTAGTTGGTGAGTCCTCCATTCCAGGGATGTTTACCTATATTTCCCTTGTTATGTATTGAAATACTCTTCTTTATATATATCTTGACTATAAGGGTGAGCCTGGTTACTTTGTCTTGGCCCCCGCTCTTATCTATGTAGTAGAGATGTTGTTGGACGTGCTATGTATCTATGTAATGAGCCTTGACTCTTTCATATCTTGATTATGATGTTATACAAGCTTTCCCCTTAGTCCTTTGCCTTTGTTTTCCAACTTTTATATGTTACTTAAGTATTAATCTCTCTCCCTTAGTCCCACTTCTCCTTGTTTATGCTTATCCCTTTATTGTTATCTTAATTGCTTCTGCGACTAAGGATGTGTAGTGATATGCTATGATGCTTGTTTTGGGTTCCTTCGGGTTTTTCATTCGCTGGTCATGTCTAGGACCTAGGCTTGGGTTGTGACAAAGATGGAAACAGAGTACTAGGTTGATAAATCCTTAGAGTCCAACACACCATGTTGATTAGAGTATTATTCATGGTTGTGTTGTGCACAATAACTATGAGTAGGAGGCTATGAGACGTTTTAGGAAATGCTTTCCTTCTTAATGGTCTATGTCATGCTTTATAGGTGAGATACGACTTTCCCCCTCTAACAAATGTTATTTGCTCTTCTAGTTGATCATGCAGCTTCGAAAAGGAAGGCAAAAGAAGGTAAATTGAAGGTTTTGATGTTGATGGATCTGAGTTTCACTATTTCTTTCATTATTCTTTTGGTTGCTAGTGGACTTTTTATGTGACCCGAGTTGGGATGTGAACCTTTGGTGTTTACCTCTTGGATAGGTATATTATTGCTTGAAAATTCATAGCTGTTGATCCGGGTCTGTATTGCAATAGGTCTTGCCTTGTGGCTTCGTTGGAGTGGGCGTGGTGGATTTTGATATCATACTAGGGATGTAATGGTTTCTTGCAAGTTGTGTCATCATGGATGGTAGGACCCATAGAATTAGATCTCGATTCCCTAATGAACCCATCCTTGAGTGGAAGAGTCATGATGTGGTGGTCAAGTGATAGCAAGGGAGTAGCTCCATTTCATGTCTTAAGGTATAATTTGCCTCTAAGGGGATGCGTTTATCATCTTGTGAGAATTAGAGGTGTTGAACCTAAGTTGCTTTATTTATAGAATTGTTGTCAGTGGTAGATGAGGCCTTGAATGTCCCTTTCCGATATTTTGAAATTAAGGTAGTTTCTTTTGGTTTAATAGTACACCAGTTATGCTTACCAGTCTCATTAATAAGTCATTTTAGCCCCTACTCTAATAGGCTTATGATTGTTTTGGTGATGATATGATCGTTTGTATCTCTAATGAGGCAGAGCATGTGAGTCTTTTGAGGGTAGTACTATAAAGTTTAAGGAAGAAGGTTGGATGCTAAATAGGAGGAATGGGGATTTTGGTTGTAAGAGGTTGCCTTCCTAGGTCCTGTGATGCCAGGTGATGGAATTAAGGTGAACCCTAGTAAGAGGAAGGTGATTAGAGATTAGCCTAGACCTTGACTTTCTTTGGTGTTAGGAGCTTCTGGGATTTTGCGGGCCATAACAGAGGATGTGAATAGGTTATCTTCTATTACTTCTCCTATGACTTAGTTGACCCTTAGTAAGGTCAATGTTGTGACCAACATTTTAAGTAGGGTGATTTGATTGGTCCCGGAGGCTTTATCTCTTGTGTGATACCTCTGCCCGAGTAGGATTCATGTGTGTGTCCCGAATGGTTGCATAAGTCTATTGTGGCTAGTAGGGGTCTATAAGGGTTGCCCCATGTTCTTGTTGCATAAAGTCTTGTCTTGTGATCTTGGTTGACCCTAGCTTGATAGGTTGGAGTGTCTTGAGGTGGTTTTGCTATTTGCATATCATGCTTTCGAGGAGTGCAGGACCCGTAAGGTTGTAATATATTGGTAAAGGATGGTCGATCTATTGGGTCAACTACAATGAGTTAGTCACTTCTTTAAAGTTAATTTGAGGTTCGGGTTTGGTCCCCAAGTGAGGATGAGGGTAGGTGATATCACTAAGTGTCTTTTCAGACTAGGAGTGAGCATTATTAGTATTGATGGAGTTGTTTTGTTGACTTATGGACTGGTGGTGTTTAAGGGTTCTTGAATAGGGTCTTAAATCCCTACCTTGATATGTTTGTGGTGGTCTCTAGTGATGAGGTATTGATTTGTTTAGAGCTTGTGATTTGGGGGTAGTGTTGCAAGTCTTGGAGGATGAGAGGTTGTTTGCTAAGTATGATAGGTGTGCATTGTGGACAGTAAGGTGGTGGTTAGAATTCTTTAGATTATGAATGAGTGTTCATTTTTTCTTCATGGGTAAGGGAAATGTTGTGGTCGGTGCTCTAGGTAGCCTAGTATGTGTTGTTGATAGTGGCGAAAAGGAGACTAGCAGGGTCCATTAGTTGGCTAGGTTGGAAGTTAGGGCAATTTCGCATGGTGGTGTAGCATTCTTCATGGTTCCAAATCATTTTGGGTTAAGAGGTCTAGATTAGGCAAGGCCTTTATTCCACCTTATTAGGGTTGGAAGTTTTGGGTGAGAAGATGATAGTGTGGAGGTTGTCTCCCAAGGGGGAGATGGTGGTTATGGTACCATGTGGGTTAGGTGCATTTAAGGTTGACAATTGAGTTGAGGATTGTGAGTCCTTGTAGAGTGTAAAGGGAGGTTGGTAAGATTGCATAAGTTTGGGAATTGCCTATGATAGGGGTTTGGTTAGTCCGGTTCTTCATGCTTCTAAGTGAGGGGGATGTGTTGGTGAATCTATTGCTATAGTGTCTTCGAAATTATGGGTAATATGGAGGATACGTTGGCTTAGGGGATGGTCCTGGTGGAGGTATTGGGTGGATGATTGGAGAAATCGATTGATAATGATGTGGTGTTGGTTAAGACCCTTTGGAAGAGTCATCTACTTGTATGTGTCTCTCGGGAAGTCGGTACGGGCATGTAGAAGCAATATCCATATCTCTTTCATTATATTAAAGCTTCTGATAACACATCAAGTCCTTTTTTATTCTTGTGCTTCAGCCCCTATGTCATTGCATGCACTTAAGTGGGTTTTGAAAAGTTCATGACGATTCAGAAACTTACGTTGGGTTTTGAAAATGGTTCTTTAAAGTGTATTTTTGCATTCTTATTGGGGCTGATCCCTTTATGATTACTCTTCCAATGTACGTTTCCTTTACATTCGGGGATGAATGTTCCCAAGGGGGAGATATTGAAATGACCCCAAAAAGTGCCCGAAAATGTAGCTCAGAAGTGCCCAGAATTTTAATTTCCATATATCTCAAAATTCGTGCCATATATCGAAAACTTGACTTCCTATTCGTGTTCAGAGGGTCAAAATCTGAAAGTCTAAACTCGATTTTATAGCACGATTCACAATTTCAAAATTCAAAGTGACTTATTGCAGTGGCTTCTCCGTGTTGGGGCGCGACCTGCCCTCGTGTATTTCTGCCCAGTTTTTAATTTTCGGTCCAAGACTTTTAAGTCTTGCACCTAAGCCTTCCCACACGAGAAAACACCTATACTTAGCATTATTTCATCCCATATCACCCAAAGACATTTCCCAATGCTCACTCAACCCCTTGGTCCTATATTTCTCTCAGAATTCAAGTCTCAAACCCTCATCCGGATTTCAAGGTTCTCTTTCAAGCTTCAAGTCTCTATCTCCAATCGTCACCAAGAGTTTCTCCAAAGCTAAGGTATGTAGATTTGAGCCATTGGGTCCTTTTACTCATGGTGCCCAAGCTTCCTTTTTACTCTATTTGCATGATTTAAAGTTGATTTTACAAATGGGTTTACTAGTATGAACTTTTCTATGAACTATCTTAAAGCTATATGAAATTATGACGGTTTTACTGTGTTTTGAGCTATAAATCTTGGATGTATTCTATGATTTGATGAAAGATATTGATGTTTATTTGTTGAGGGTGTTGCAAAGGTGTTGATTGATGGTTTTACAGTGGATTTTCTTGCATGATTTCATCTCTATAATTCATGGTTTTATATTACCATTTCTTGCCACTAAGTGTTTGATAAAATGTCCGGTTATGGTGCCTTGAGGAATTGAAGGTCTAAAGCATGAGAGATGACATGATTGACTATATGATGATGAAATAAGCTTATGTATATGATATAATCTATATGAAGTGTTGCATTAGACCATGCCCGATCCGCAAGGACTAAGAGCCCGGATAACCTTGTCGGGGGTTAGTACTTTGATAGCCAATCAAAGTGCTAGTGCCTTGATAACCGAAGTGAGGGTTTGTACTCATCAACCAAGGTGGAGGTTTGTACTCATCAACTATGTGAGGGGTTTGTACCTCGCTACCAAGGTGATAAGGTGTAATTATCATCAACCATGTGAGGGATATGTACCACAACACCAGGATGATGGGATGAAACCATCATCAACCAACAAAGGAGTTTGTACTTTGGAAATCTAGCTTGGTCTGTTCTACACATATGATATCCTATATATGTAAGAGTTACTTAACCACGTTTTACTTAAGTATTGGTCATTCATGCTATATTGTTATATGTTGTCTATTGCCTATTGTTATGCATTTTGACTATGATGCCTATCTCTTGTTGCATTGCATCCTACATACTTATTACATTCAAACGTACTAACGCATACTCTTGCCTACATGATATCACCATGTAGGAACCGATGCTCAAGTTAATCATCCTCCTCCTCCATGTGGCTAGTTTGGTAATACTCAAGCTAGTTGGTGAGTCCTCTGTTCTGGGGATGTGTACCTATGTTTCTTTTATTATGTATTGAAATACTCTTTGTTATGTACTATTGTGACTATGAGGGTGAGCGCGGTTGCTTTGTCTTGGCCTCCACTCTTATCTATGTAGTAGAGGTGTTGTTGGACGTGCTATGTATCTATGTTATGAGCCTTGACTCTTTCGTTTGTTGATTAATCATGTTATGCAAGCTTTCCTCTTAGTCCCTTGTTCTTGTTTTCCAAACTTTTACATGTTACTTAAGTATTAGTCTCTCTCCCTTATTCCCAATTCTCCTTGTTTATGCTTATACCTTATTGTTATTTTAATTGTTTTTGCGACCAAGGATGTGTAATGATATGCTATGAGGCTTATTTGGGGTTCCTTCGAGTTCCCTATTCACCGATCACGTCTAGGCCCTAGGCTTGGGTCGTCATAGACAATCTCAAAAATTTTGAGTATACCGAATTTTCAAAACGTTAAAAAGCATTTTAAGATTGTATGTATGCCAAAAGATAGTAACTACTATCTATCTAAAACTTATCTACAGTACCTAAACATGTCGGTTCTGCATAACTTAAAAACATCCACAAGGGAAAAGAAACACGGTAAAAAAAACTTTGGGATCAAATATAGGGGAAGTTATGGACTTAAGGTTACTCAGACTAATCCATAACTTCCCACACCCCACCAAAAGAAAATACTTTGTCCTCAAAGTAAGCACATATATATTAAAAATCGAGAGTTAAAACCAAACATCCAAAGAATAGTTAAAACACAATATTTAAAATTATCCAAAAACTGACATAAGGAAAATATTTTCTAAACACAAAAGACAAAGTATACATAAGTAGAAAATAAGGACGGGGGTCAAAAATATCAAACACAATGGTGCTCAAGCACCGGCATCCATCTGATCCTAGCAGTCCTGGGGTGCACTCTCCTCCTCGGTGGTCCAGGCTGTAGTTTTACATGAGCTCCCAGCTCCTCGTGCTATGTGCTGCTCCCTATATCTCTATATAGCTACCATAGCTAACGACTCCTGCACACCGCCTCCGTAATCTGCTCCTCTAGTGCTATAACCTCATCAGTTCCTAGGCCTCTTCTTGCTCACCTCTGGGTCATCTCTCTCGAGGGGCCTCTTCCAGTGGGCATGTAGATGGTCATTGAGTAAATCAAATACATCATCGTCCATTGGTGCCACCTCCAGGAGTGGTATCGGGGCTACTAACATCATCAACAAGTTGGCCTTGAACTTGGTCAACTTCTCTTCACTCCAATCATGTCAGCATGCAAGGCATCCTCGAGTCTATTCTGGACCTGATCCTCAATGGAATCTACTCAGGCATCCACTACTTTGACTCTCTCAGCTATCAACTCATGAGTGTATGCCTTAACCCTTTCCTCCGAGTCATGGACTGTCTGACGAACCCATGGTCTGATCAAGCCGACTAACCTACTCAACTGGAGCTCTGTCTTCACTACCCTGCCTACCAACGCCTAAAAAGCAAAAGCAGACATAAGAGAAAAGTCTGTAGAATCAACCTATGTAGCATGAGGTGCTAGTGCAGGTGTGCGGGAGGATGGCATCGCCTTAGTATCAATAGCTAGAGATGGCTCTGAAATAGCTGGAGTAGCACTGGTGGTGGCTGGAGTCTGCTCCTAAATTTGTGGCTCAACAAGGAATGGCTCTGGTATGGGAGGAGAAGTTGCTCTCTGTAGGGCCACCGGGTTCTCATTAGCCTTGATCAGGCTGGGATCCATGGTGCGCAAGGCCTCTACATATGGGTATAGGTGGAGAGAAACATGCACCTCGGCTGCATTGTATAATCTATGTATCAAAATGGGATTAGGTAAGGCAGTCTGGACACGGATCGCTGACTCTTGGATCTGCTCCGCCATAACGCGATCCCAGTCAATCTCGTAGCAAGCTAGAATGCTAGCTAGTGGCACAACACTCTCTAATGTGATCACATTATCCATAAATGTAGCTCTGATGCACTAGTGTATAATAGACCACAAAAATTTTGCCCGGAATGAGAGGTGGGTCTTCATAATAGGATAGGTATCCTTTGTGACCCATATAGTCTCAGCACCCGCCTAGCAAATCTATCCTGCTATTCGCCTGAGGAGCTCTGTTTTTTTAGCCCAACATCCTTCTCATTCACTGCCTTCCTCATTTTTACAATCCGGTTATCATATTCAGCGGTGGAACGGGGTGCTCTATACTTTAGCCCAAACTGGACCCTTCTAATAGTCTTCTCTGAAATATCAACAATTTCACCCCGGATTAGAACTTCACGCAACCTCGGCTGCTTTACAGATTTCTTTCCTCTAGGAAGATATAGGAGAATAGTCGTATAATAGGCGGCATAAAATTCCCGGACCAAATATAGGGAATACCTGCCCAACTTCTGTGACAGTCATCGAAGTCTGTGATGATTGATCTCTACCTCCAAGTCTAGTAGCCTACTCAATTCTAAGTCATTGAGTCTGGAATCCTCATGAAATTATTGAATAGGCTTCCCTTGACCTTTTGGTTCCAGCCCTTTGTCGTATATTTCCTTCATTCCTAGAACACACCATCTACTATTTCTAGGTTCTGTGGAAGTGACAGTAGTAGTAGGGTCTGCCGGAAGTTTAGAACTAGCCCCCTCAGGTTAGGTTTGAGATGCCTCTATAGACCCTGAATCTGAAAATGAGAGGCCATCATCTGACCCATCTACATCACCCTCCTCTTAAGACTAGGAGGGGATAGTAACTTCCATTAGTACCAGTGCAGCGCAGGCTCAGTGTCACGCCCCAAAGTCCTGTTAGGGCGGACTGGCACCCGTTGCCGATAAGGCTCGGGAGAAACAACCTGTAACTATGCGCTTTCTATACATATTATAAGGGATTTGTACCTTTAACATGCCTTAAAGAAGATAAACAGTGATAACAAGCCCTAAGAAAATGAATATGACTAGCCCGTTGGGGCCACGCTGTCTAAAGTACGAGACATGACTACACTTTGCTTTACATAGTCTACAAAGCCTCTAAATAAAGAGAAGCATCTGACAAGGGTCAGTACAAGCCCCGCCTCGACTAACTTTACAATATAAACATAAGCTCTAGATATATACAAAGCCCCAAAGCAACTTGGAGCTTGGTGACAGCAGCTGAATATACTGTACTCCTACTAGGGAGATCTACTAGCACCTGTACCTGTAGCATGAAATGCAGGTCCCCCATCAGGGACGTAAGTATGAGATAATGTACTGAGTATGTAAGGAAGGAAACACTGTATATGATATAACAACTCAAGTGAAATCGTACACTGGTGTAGCATAAGAGACCACCTATAGTTATACTGTGGGATCATGTACTTTATCTTCTTTATATTGCTTTACCTTTACTGTAAAATCTGTACTGTAAAATCTGTGCACAGTTGTAATACAAATGACCGACTGATCAGTGGTGAAACTGTATCAGGTTCGCCGCTGGCTAGGTTATACTCAACCCCTCGGGCTACCCCTCATGGTAGGATCGTCCCTGGCTAGGTGCTATCTCCACCCCTCGGGCTACCACCTATCAAAACTGTATACTTTATCTTTCAAT
>JAPFFP010089362.1:0-21146 GCA_026153255.1 Solanum medicagineum
TCAAATCCAACCATGCAAATTACAATCCAACAATCATAACACTACACATATTAGCAACTACTAGCATTTTACATACATTTCAAGCTTAACATGCATATAACTCCACTCAATCTACGGTGAAGCCTAGCCTACCTAGAAAATGCCGCCTCAACGTCGAGTCAGTCCAGTTGTACCTTTCCCTTCCTGGCAATCTCCCGACATTGTTCAACTATTACAATAAAGTTCACGGTGAAAAATGATCAGTTTGGCTATATTTTCTTAAGAAACGAGTGCAATTAGGCAAACGAGTCAAAAATGGGAAAAGTTGGCCCCATGCCCAAAAATCCAACAAAAACCCCATAAACAACCCCCACTATGCCCCAAGCCTTCAGCAAAAAATTTGGCCTAAAACAGGCCCCATAAGGCTGAGAAAACGTCCAAAAATGGAGTTAAATGTTCAGCCACATAAAAACCTCCTTTCCATAACCTTCTCGGCCTAAATTCTCAAAAACCAGACAACTACAACCAACACCAAGCTAACCATCGCCTTCCCCTCGGAATGTAGAACACTTTAGGCTGAAAGTTCGTCCTATTCCGTCAAGATTCGAAAACAAAATCACGATACAAAGATTTCATCACAAATCGAGAAGGACATCAGTAAAAATGGGAAATTACCTCAAAATACATGCCAAATACCAAATCCAACTTTACCACAATGTTCCTTGCAAAACCTTAAGTCAAATGGTCCTTTGGGTCACCCAAAACAAACTTGAAATAAGCTTTTTACGTGATATGGAAGTTGGAAAACAAGGCTGGTTCGCGTAATTGACCCATATATATGTAGACCAAATTTGTTCTCCGCGTAGTCGGATAAGGATTCGGGAAGCGGAGCTTTAGGCTGGCTACCCTCTGCAAACACGTAGGTCTATCCTCCTTACTCTCCACGAAGGCAGACAACTCTATGCAAAGGTAGAGAGTAAATCTTCTGGTGTTGCACCAACAATGCTCAAAACTTCTCGTGGACATTCCGGGGGCTCCCGATGTCCATTTTACGCAAACCAATAGTGTAACCACATTGATTTCAACATTCCGAATCCAATGGCGTAGTAGAAATTCCCAATGGTGCATCCTACGGAGAAATGAGTACCCCCTTCCTTTTAGCTTATTGTAACGTTAAGAATTGAGTGGTCAAAATGCAACCGGATGACCCTGACAACTAGCAAAAGGTCATTTTAGACTATTTTCGACATTTTAAAGCTGACCACGCTATCAATTTATGATTCCAAGTGTGTTAAGCTGGGTTCTTATAGAAATACCCTTTTTGGCTTCTAATTGAACTCATTTTGCAACGTTTAGTCCAAATCAAATCGGAACCCTCCATTCTCAACCTAACTACCCTCCTAGCACAAATTGGCCATTCCAAAACTAACAGAACCGTCAAAATTCCTTTCCAAGGCCGTTTACCAGGGTTTTGCGAGAAAACTCATTTTAGCAACTTTGGTTCCTCGCTAAACTACAAACTTGTAAGATTCTCAAAGAAACCACCCAAAAGCCATTCCACTAGTCCCAACAGGTCATATTAAGTCCGAGGTCGCTGTACAAGAGCTCAAAACAACATAAACAATATAGAAACATGAAAATGACATGCATGTTCATTACAATATCCACCACTTAAAAGACTTTCATTCGCGAAAGTAAAGTAAAAAGCATACCTGGTGGCTCAAATAGGTCAGGCTGCTTTTTCCGCATCTGTGCCTCCATCTCTCAGCTACCCTCCTTGACCTGTCGGTGTCTCCACTGCTCCTCAACCATTGCTATGACCCTGGAACGCAATTGCCTGGTATCCCTAGCTAAAATAAAAACCAACACCTCAACAAAAGTAAGAAGGTAATGTAGCTCAACGTGTCATATTGCAACACATAAGACTCATCTAGAACATATCGGCACAACATCGATACTTGGAACACAGGGTGGATAGCAGAATAAGCTGGAGGCAAGACTAACTCACAAGCAACTTGCCAAACTTGCCTTAAGATCTCAACTTGTCCAATATACTGGGGACTTAACTTACCCCGTCTCTCGAACCGCATGACCCCTTTCAGGGGCGAAACTCTCAGAAACACCTGGTCACTAACCGCATACTGTAAGGATCGGCATCTATGGTCAGCATAACTCTAGTGCCGACTCTGAGTTGTCCTCAGTCTATCTTAAATCACCCGGACCCTAGCTAGGGAACCCTGCATCAACTCAGTACTATACGATTGGCCTCGCCTTCTATAATGCTTCAAACGGGGCCATCAGAATATTGTTGTGATAGCTGTTATTATAAGTAAACTCAAATAATGGCAGAAACTAGTCCCCCTAACCTCCAAAGTCTAATACACAGTTTTGTAACATGTCCTCCAAAACCTATATAATGCACTCCGACAGTCTATCAGTCTGGGAATGAAATGTCGTGCTCAGATCAACTCGGCTGCCCAACTCTCGCTATAAAGCTCACCAAAAGTTGGAAGTGAACTATGAACCCCGTTCAGTTGTGATCAATATAGGCTCCCCATACAATTGGTCTATCTCCTGAACATATATATGAGCTTACCACTCAGCACTGAAGGTAGAACGAATCATAATGAAGTGAGCAGATGTAGAACCGATCAACTATCACCCAAATGTTGTCAAACCCCTAAAAGTACAAGGAAGCCCCATAACAAAGTCCATAGTCACCCGCTCCCACTTCCACTTGGGAATGGGTAATGGCTGGAGTGTCCCATCAGGCCGCTGATGCTCAACCTTAATGTCATGACCCAAGGTTAGGTCCTAGACGTGACACGACGAATGGGGAACCTGAAGGAACCCCGATCAAGCCTCTTAACTTTGTCATTACACATCATTGATCGTGGAAGCATATAAAAGATATAAAGTAAGAACGGGGTGTACGGGTTAAGGGATAACTTGCAAAACATCATAACCAAGAGACAAGATTCAAATTCATATCATAGATATATAATATGTCCAGCAAACACCTCTAATACATAGATAAGAGCGAGGGCCAAGACAAAGCAACCGGGCTCACCCCCCATAGTCAAATAGAACATAAAGTAAAGTGTCTCAATACAACGTAATAAAACATAGACCAAGGTCCCCGAAATGGAGGAATCACCAACTTGCTTGAATAGCACCGACTAGCCACGTGGACGAGGAAGATGATCAACTTGGGCACTGGTTCCTACACAGTGATATCATGTAGGCAAGAGTATGCATTAGTACGTTTGAATGTACTAAGTATGTAGGATACAATGCAACAAGAGTTAGACATCATAACCAAAATGCATAACAATAGGCAATAGACATCATATAACAATATGGCATGTATGTTGAATGCTCAAGTAAAACATGTTTGTATAATTCATGCTCATATAGGTTATCATACGTGTAGTATAGACCAAGATAGATTTTCCCAAGTACAAACCCTTGGTTGGTTGATGATGATCTCACCCCATCACCCTGGTGGTATGGTACAAACCCTTCACATGGTTGATGATAATCTCACCTTATCACCCTAGTGGCAAAGTACAAACCCCTCATATGGTTGATGAGTACAAACCCCTACCTCAGTTGATGAATAAAAACCCCTACCTCGGTTGATGAGACCAAACCCCCACCTTGGTTATCAAGGCACAAAGCCCCTTGATTAGCTATGAAGGTACTAACCCCCGACAAGGTTATCCAGGCTCTTAGTTTTCCCCCTCTGGATTGGGTATGGTCTAATGTAACACTTCATATAGAATATATATCATATACATAAGCTCCTTTCATAATCATCATATAGTCAATCATGTCATATCTCATGCTCTGGACCCTTAACTCCTCAAGAAGCCACATCCGAACATTTTATCAAACACTTAGAGGGTGTGTAATGCTTGTATAAAACCAAGAACTATAGAGATGAAATCATGCAAGAAACTCCATTGTAAAACCATCACTCAACACCTTGCAACACGCTCAAGCATTATACATCAAAACCCCTTCTCAAAATCTTACAATTGATCAAAGATTTATAGCTCAAAGCATGACAAAACAATCAAACCTATACATAACTTAAACATAGTTTGCAGTGAATTTCATAATAATCAAGACCCATTTGTAAATCAACTTTAAAATCATGCCATTTGAGTAAAAGGAGCATGGGTGAAGGAACCTATGAAAGAAACCCACATACCTTAGCTTAGAGATGAACTTGGTGAAGGTTGGAGATGGAGTCTTGAAGCTTGAAGAAGAACCTTGAAAGAGAACCTTAGCTTGGGATGAGGGTTTGGGACTTGAGTTGGAAAGTTAAAATATGACTAAGTGTTTGAGTGAGTATTGAGAAATGTTTAGAATGATATGAGGGTGAAATTTGGCTAAGTATAGGTAAAAACATGCTTGGGAACACTTAGGCTCAAGACTTAGAAGTCTTGGACCGAACTAAAAAATAGCCCCCAAAATGAACTAGGGCGCGTCGCGAGGGCAACGCGAAAACTCCACTGGAATTTGCATTCTTAGAATTTCATAATTACTAATCTTTCGCTCTTAAATCGGGGTTAGACCCTTTTTTACCTAATTTGGACCCCCCGGACAAGAATATGAAGTCGGATTTTCAAAATGACGAAAATTTTTTGAGATATATGGAAATTTAAATTCCATGCATTCCGAGACACATTGTTGGGCACTTTATGGGGTCATTTCACTTAACCTACTAGCAACTGAGACAACATGATACATAGGCTGCAATATCTTTCCTCATGCCATCCCACCAGTAATGCTGCCTTAGATCTTGGTACATCTTAGATGTACCCGACTGAATAGAATATCGAGAGTCATGTGCCTCCTATGGAATCAACTAAATCAAATCCCTGACTTTAGGAATGCATAACCAGCCATCAATCTGAGAACCCTGTCAGATCAACTATAGCCTGACCTCCAGTACCCTACAATACTTCATCTCTGAAACCCACTGGTGACTCATCCTCAAACTGACGGGCCCGGATTTGATCAACCAAAGAAGTCCAAGCCCCAACAAAGGCTAATACTCGATTGGAATATGTAATATCCAATCGGACCAATCGATTAGCTAGGAACTGAATGTCCGAAGCCAACGGTCGCTCCTCAATTGCCAAGTATGCAAGGTTGCCCATATCACCGCCTTCCAACCCAAGGCATCTACTACCATGCTTGTCTTGCCTGGATGGTACAAGATAGAAACATCATAGTCAGCCAACAACTCAATCTATCGTCTCTGGCAGGAATTAGGTTCCCGCTAAGACATAAGGTAATGTAAGTTCCAGTGCTCTGTATATATGTCAAAATGCACACCATATAGATAATGCCTCCAAAGCTTGAGTGAAAACACTACTGCCACCAACTCCAAGTCGTGAGTGGGGTAGTTATGCTCCTAGGCTCGTAATTGATGAGAAGCATAAGCAATAACTCTACCCTGCTGCATTAAAACACAACCTAGCCCAACAAAGGAGGTATCACAATATACTACAAAGCTGTCTCCCTTGACAGGGAGGGTCTGAATAGTAGAAGTAGTCAATAACTCCTTCAACCTCATGAAATTGGCCTTGCACTCATCGGACCATGCAAGGCACACCCTGGCGAGTCAAACTAGTTAACGGAGTGGTAACAGTGGAGAAACCCTCAACGAATCACTTGTAATAACCTGCTAAACTAACAAAACTTCGAGTCTTCTGTAGTAGGCCTAAACCTGCCACAGATGGCATCAACTTAGCCGGATCAACACTAATACCCTCGTCGTACACCACGTGACCTAAGAAAGTCATAGACTGAAGCCAGAACTCACACTTAGAAAATTTAGCATTCAACTTGTGATCCCAGAGTGTGAAGAAAAATACGGAGGTGCTGGGCATGCTACTCTCGACTCGACGAATACATTAGAATATCATCAATAAGCACCACAACAAAACTCTAGATACGACCGAAATACCCAATTGATCCACAGATGCCGCTGGGGAATTAGTCAACCCAAAAGGCATGACTAAGAACTCATAATGCCCATAACGAGTACAAAAGGCAGTCTTCTACACATCATCTGCCTGGATCCTCAACTGATGGTACCCCAATCTCAAATCAACCTTAGAAAACACTGAGGCCCTCTGCAACTGGTCCAATAGATCATCAATATGCAGTAAAGCATAATGGTTCTTCACCGTCACATTGTTTAGCTGCTAATAATCAATACACATCCGGAGAGTCCCATCTTTCTTTGCCACGAATAAGGCAGGAGCTCCCCTGGGAGAAACACTCGGTCAGATGAATCTCAGATCTAGTAAACTCTGAAGCTGAGAACTGAGCTCCTTAAGCTCTGAAGGGGCCATCCGATACGGAGAAATAGATATCGGTTTAGTGCCCGACTCTATCCTAATAGAAAAATCAATCTTCTCTGCAGGCAGTAACCCAGATTAATCTATCGGGAACATATCAGGAAACTCACACACAATTGACACAAAATCTATAGATGGAGTCTCAACTATCAAGTTACACACATAAGCTAAATAAGCTGAATACCGTACCGATATCAGCCTCCGGGCTTGAACATATGATATAACTACCAAACCACAAGGGGCATCCCAGGTATCGCCAAGGTAACAGTCTTAGAATAATAGTCTAACACAACATGATGTAGGGCCAACTAATCTATACCCAGAATAAGGTCAAAACCAAGCATATCCAGCAGTATCAAGTCAACCCAAGTATCAAAACCTTGGAGAGTGATCACACAACCCTTGCAAACATGATCTACCATAAGCGAATCTCTCAATGGGGTCGATACTCAAATCAAAGAAGAAAGTGGCTCGGGAGTCATACCCATCTAAGAAACATAATACTTGAAAACATAAGAAAATGTATATCCAGGGTCAAATAAGGCTGAAAATGGTTCCTTGCATACAATAATCATACCTATAATGGCTTCATCAGAAGCCTCGGCCTCGGACCGTGTTGGTGTGACATAAAAGTGGATGTGACGGCCTCCCCCTCAAACACCATTTCCGTCCCTAGCTTTACAACCCCTGACAGGCTCTCTAATACTCGGCTGATAACCCTGCTGATCCCTATACTAATCATCCCAGCGACTATGGTCCTGACCTCTGCCCTTGCCATTGGGTGTAGAAGCTAACCTAGTTGGCTCTGCAGCAATAAATGCATCCCTCTGCTCTGGACAATCACTAAGCTAATGAACTGGTGCACCACACCCACAACAACCCGACACAGCTCTGTCTACGCTATCACTATCATACTGACTCAATCCAGCTGCCCTAGAACCCTGACTACCCACTAAAGATGTCCCAACCGGTCCTAAAGAAGTTGAGTCACGTTTTCTTTGCCTACGCCAGGTGTGAAAGAGGAACCACCCATACAGGAAGTACTCGGGCCCTGATGGCCACCCTCAGAAACCTATAGTGATGCCTGATATGGTCGACTAGTCTGGCCCCACTAACCTCTCCTCAGGGGCATATCCCTCGACACTTTGAATCCTATAGGGAAGCCACTGAACTCTCCCTTACATTTGGCCTGCTTGTCGCTGCCCCCTTGGCCTCGCGGCTAATCTGCTCTAGGGAGAGGGCATGGTCAACAATATCCAGAAATGAGCGACCTGAAGTCACTATTGCGTGAGTGCCCATCCTCAGCTGGGGCCTCATCCCTTGAATAAAATAATGAATCCTTTCTTCCTCAGAAGAGAAAATAGCAGTAGCATATCGGGAGAGCTCCGAAAACCTAACCTCATACTGGGACACAGTCATCTATCTCTGCTCAAGTTGCACAAACTGATCCCAACGATGATCTCTGAAGCTCCTAGGAACAAAACTAGTCATAAAAGCCTATGTGAACTCAAAGCAAGTCAACAATGTAGCATCTACTGGCCTGGATCCCGGCAATTTCGCCACTATTGTCTGACGGTACCATCAAGTTGATACATAGTGAGCTCAACACCTCGGGACTCCAGTAATTGCAGGGCCTGTAATCGTTCCATACATGCAGTCAAGAACTCCTGTGCATATTCCCTTGGAGCTCCCTAAAACCTCGACGGAAGCCAATCCCAAGAAACATCCAAGCAACCGCTAGTCCTGGAACTACACTACTCCCTCCGGCCGGGCCGGAACCTTTGGCACAATTGGCTTCACTGGTGTCTGAACAGGAAGGGCTGGAGTTGGCGCTGCACCCTGTAATAAGGCTCCAACTGGTACCAAGAACTGTCTAAGGACTGCATGCACCTCAGGAGTAATTGTAAAAATGGCTAGGGGAGCTAGTGCCTCTGGCTATGGTAGAGCTGGGGCCTCTAGTATCTTCTCCTCAGGCTCATGGTTTGCTCCCTATCCAGGACTGACGGTACAACTCTACCCCGACCTCGGTCTCAGATAGGTCCTCTATGCATCACACCTGCGAAAGAGACAAGGTCAGATTCTTAGAAATTGGAAGGTCATTTGACAAGATGTACCAAAAGAATCAACAACATAGGAGAATCCCTAAACATCCCGTAGCCTCTTGGAGATGAGCCACGAACGTCTCCACATCCATCTATAAGTCTCTACTAGACGTTGAGTATGTATAGCTGAGACTAATGAACCTAGGCTCTGATACCAACTTGTCACGATCTGATTCTGATTGCGCCTGCTGCACCTACAGGAAAGCCAGGAACCCAACCCTGAGGATACCTGTCCTAGCATCTAGTCAAGTCTGAACAATATAATAATAACACAACAAAAATAGAAAACTACCTACAATTTGGAAGTCAGCTGTACATAGTCACACTAAGCAAACAAATATATAGCCAAAAACATAGTGTAATATATGTATACAACCCGAGGAAAGCCTTCGAAATACAACATCTACTGTACATGGCCAAAGTTCGATAACAAAAGATGGTCATCAAAAGGAAGGAGACTGTGATGAATCAGAACTGCCAATGCTCACTAAAAGATGTCTCGCCACTCCCTAAGTCCCTTGAAAATCAGCGTCCCCGATTGGTATCTGGACCTGTACTAGAGGAAGATGTAGAAGTAGGAGTAAGTACCAGAAAAAGGCACCCAGTAGGCATCATCTGAGTGAAATAAATACATAAGAAAGATCAAATGTATCTAAAAGTTGTAAACACATCAAAGCACCTTGGAACATGAACTGAACCTATCTCATAACAATTATCGAAATAGAAGCATAGCCTTGTACACAGGTGTAAGGCCCTATGATTTACGCCTATACGTCACCTGGGCTCCCATAAGCCTGGGAGGTATACCTATGAACATAATAACTGATTAGAATCACTGAAACCCCCTTAGAATCATCACAGAGCACTGCTCTTCACATCATATGGTGAAGGTCGGTTGTACATGGGTGGAAGGCCTTTGGTGCCTAAGCTTGAACGCCTTCTATGCCTCTATAAGCCTAGAAGGTACACCCACCCACATTCAGGGTGTAATAAGGTAAGTGGATCCATGGATAAACAATTGAGCCCCTAGCCCCTAACATCACAATAGCAACCGGGTCCTCGACCCATTAGAAATAGTTTCACACGGGGACTCAAATACCTAATACCACCCAGGGACTCTAATCCCTGGGTCACCCGACCTGGCCTCCAATCGAGCAGTCAGCCAGGGCCAAGTGGTATGACCATAAATGTAGCATTGGGACATATCCCCCACGAGAGGAAGAATGCCCATATCAAAATCAACAGTTTCTCATCATTAAAAGGTTAATCACGAGGCCTATGCCCTATAAAATATCGACGGGGTCCTAAGCCAAAACTAAGTTGATGCTCGGTCCTCAGACTTGGCATCTGTGCCTGGCCTTACAGGTGCGACCACCGGGACTTAGACCATGGGGAGCGTTACCTAGGACTCGGACTCTCGGATATGACCACCAGGCTCACAGTGATGAGAAGTTTTATCTAGGACATGAGGTATTAATAGAAACTCACTCAACCAGTATATCCAAATCCAGAATTCTAAAGTCATGTCGTGTCCAGAGTCAACGTAGGCAACAACTCTTTCAAACTAGTATCCTACAACATCACTGACCTCCACCCTCAATCTCACGTATGTCAAACATGAATCCAGCAGCTCACGATAGTACACAAAATCGTAAACCTTACTAAAATAAGGTAGAAGTAGGCCCAATAAGGAACCATGCTATAATCTAGCTAACCACAGGTAAATAAAGGTAAAAAAGTAGTAATAACGAGGATATAACAAGTGTCCACAACAAATAGGAAAAACAAGATCACATTATGCTAGAAATCAAGTCAGATTATAGAAACATATACCTATATACATCGGTAAGATTAGAATACGCACTTGTCCACGACATCGGCCCACACATGGCCCCCTTGTAGCCCAACATTGCCAAGATATATATATACACACACATACATACACACATACACAAACATGCATCGAGATATAATATTCATAGCCAACCATGCAAATTACAATCCGACCATCACAACACTATGCATATCAACATCTACTTGCCTTTTACATACATTTAAGGCTCAAAATGCATATAACTCTACTCAATCTAAGATTTAGGGAAAGCCTAGCCTACTTTGAAAATGCCGCCTCAACTCTGAGTTAGTCCAGTTGTGCTTTTCCCTTCTTGGCAATCTCTCAAAGCTGCTTAGCTATTACAATAAAGTTCACGGTGACAAAATGATCAGTTTGGATGTATTTTCTTAAGAAACGGGCAAATTAGGCGAAATGGGTCAAAATGAGAAAAGTGGGCCTCACGCCAAAAAATACAACAAAAATCCCAAAAACAACTCCCACAATGCCCCAAGCCTACAACAAAAAATTTAGCCTAAAACGAGCCTCAGATGGCCGAGAAAATGTCCAAAAATGGAGTTAAAAGTTCTCTTGGAAAAACCTCATTTCCGTAAGTTTCTCGGCCTAAATTCTCAAAAAATAGGCAACTATAGCCAACAACTATCTAACCATCACGTTTCTCTTGAAACATAGAATACTTTAGGCCAAATTTCATCCAATTTCATCAAGGTTTGGAAACAAAATCAAGATACAAAGATTTCATCACAAATCGAGAAGGACAGCAGCAAAAACGATGAAATCACCTCAAGTACGCACTAAATGCATTATTCAACTTTACCACGACGTTCCTTGCAATAATCCAAGTCAAATGGACCTTTGGATCACCCAAAACAGACTTGAAATGAGCTTTTTACGCGATGTGGAAGTTGGAAAATAAGGCTAGTTCACGACGTTCCTTGCAATAATTTGTTTTACGTCAACCAATAGTGTTACCTCACTGATTTCAATGTTTTGGATCCAATGGCATAGTTAGAATTCCTAACAAAGCATCCTACAGAGAAAGAGTACCCCTTTCCTTTTGGCCAATTTTAGCTTTAAGAACTGAGGTGGTCAAACTGCAACCGGATGACCCCAATGAATGGTGAAAGGTCATTCTAGAGTGTTTTTAACATTCTAGAGCTAATACGCCATCAATTTCCAAGTTTGAATGCATTATGCTGGGTTTTTACTGAAATTCCCTTTTTGGCTTCCAATTGAACTCATTTTGCAACTTTTTGTAATGACCCTCCAGGTCATTTCTGTGGTTTTGTGAATATTTTATCAGTTTGAGCATTTGAATAGTAACCTTGAGCCATTTGCAACTTATAGACACTATTACTCGATCGTTGGGTGAATCATTTGACAATTATATAGCTGTTCGAGATAAACGAGATATTATAACTGTAAAATGAATTTTTAGATAAGTTCCTAGTAAATGGCCTCAGATCAAAACTCTGACGATTCCATCAGTTCCAGAACATCCAAATTAGGCTAAGCGAATGTTTGATCTAATTATATTGGGTTTTGCAAATTTAGCCATCGGAATGAGTCAATAGTTAATTGTAGTCAACATCATTAGTAAACGTGCTCCAAATGGAAATTCTGACCACACCATTGGATCTGAAACAACAAATTTGGTCTAGGAAGACCTAATATTTATTCCCGAGGCTTCCGGGTGTATTTTGGTTCCTTCGGTAGACTTTCATATTAGCAAACAGGACCCATATTGGGATAAAATGACATCCTATGATAATTTCAACTACACTGTTAAGTTCGGAATGCTATTTCTGATCAAATTTCATATATGGATTGTATCTTTTGGACTGCGATTGAGGCCAGAGCATCGAAAATAAGTTTGAGCAGTGCCTAAAGTTAAAAGCGGCACAGGTGACGTGGCCCAGTCATATGCTGCCACATGTCAAGTGGTTTAGACTTTAAAAAAAAGAAAAAAGAGGATATATATGAAGGCTTTCCAAAGACGTACGAGCAAAAAAAGGTCAAACTTTGATAAATGATTTCTCTCTCATTTTTTATCGTATTTGAGTGATTTAAAATGATAACTTGTGTATTTTTCTGAGGAAAACATCGTGAAAGTGTCAGAAATTGATTTAGGTGCACCGTTTAAGCTGAGCAGCATTTAGAGGTAGCCAGATAGAGCAAAACTCACATGGACTGAGCTAAAGCGTATGAATACACCTTTCAGGTAGGCTAGGCTTTTGTTACCTCTAAACTGAGCTGAAATACATGTATATTGGGAGTTAGTTTATGGTTGGAAGTCCTGAATAAGACATGTATATATGTGATGAGGCTGATTGTTAGTTGTATTTTTTTTTGCTATGCATTTAAACACTATTGTCCTGAATTATTAACTTGCATTCCGGGATAGTCATTGTACATAGAATATGTGGTAAATATTGTTATTTTGGGGATACTTGTGGTTGTTCTGGCATCGTTGAACTACGAAAGAACTAGTAAAGGCTGGATATGGTATAATGCCCTGAGATAGGTATGTATTCTGGCTTAACTCTTATGTATGTGTGAATGTGTAGCCTGATGCTACTGAAATATGCTAGCTGTGAAGTTGATTATATACTGTATTATGGATTGACTCTAGTATTGATACAATTTTGATGGGTCAATTTGTTCGGGATATCTATGATATAACCATCTATTAGACTGATTCTGGTATAGATATGACTCTACTGGATTTGGTTGTTCCGGATACTTGTGGTATATCTGTTGGTTACATTTTGGGTGTGATACCCTAGTGATTACATATTTGATGTTAGGCCTCACTGAGTGATTTTTTCTTGGGTTTGAGATCCATATTTACTCAAAGTACTTGTGATTGACCCGAACGTGGTGTAATTGGCATAGGGTGGGCATGACCATACTTTAGTCTGTGAGATATATACTTCTTTATACAACTATTGGTCTTTGTGCATTTGTTATTCTTACCCGAGGCTGGGATTAGGTAGTTTTATCCGAGAGATGGTGACATATGGTTGTGCAAGTTGGATTAGATGGTATATATATGTTGTGAGTGTCGTTACCTACATTCACTCTGGGCACGATATGACTTTGGAGTTTTGAATGCAAACAAATTGGTTGAGTTAGGGGCTGTTTCGATACCTCAAGCCTAGATGATGCTCCTTGTCGCTATTTGAGCTCTGATGGTCACGTCTGATGTTTGAGACACAGGAATCGCACTCTATGGTTTGAGTTTTCTGACCATAACTAAGGTGCCAGGTGGCGGATACCGATTCTGAGGTCCGAGCACCAATTCATTATTCTTGGGTTTGAGGCCCAATTAACTATTCTTTGGTTCAAGGCCTAGTTGATTATTCTTTGGTTCAAGGCCCTATTGATTATTGTGTTAGGGGGATTCTTTCTCTTGCAGGGGATATGTCCCACTGTTTTGTTATTGTCAGACCATTTGGCCCTGGCTGACTTCCCCAGCCAGAGGCCAGGTCGGGAAGGGGGTTCGAGGCCTCATTTGATATTATAGGGTGTTCGAGGCCCTGTGTGACTATTAGGGGTTCGAGGCCCCATGTGATACTGGTATTTGACAGGTCGAGGACCCAATTGATTTTTTGTCGATCTACATACCTGTACAAACTCTAATTGTGTGTGGGTGTACCCTCTGGGCTTCTGGGGGCTCAGGAGGCGTCCATTCTTAGACACTACGGCCTTACACAAAGGTATAGTTGACCCCTAGATCATGTGATATTGGGAGTTGGGCTTCGTTAACTCTGTCATGATTCTATCAATTAGATTGTGCATTGGGTGTACCTTCTAGGTTTATGAGGGCCCAATCGGCGTACATGCAAAGATATTAGGGCCTTACACCCGTGTACAACACTATGTCTCAGTCCGGTGATAGTTGTGGTTTAGGCCTACTTGTGTTTCATTAGTTAGTGTCATTGCACACTAGTTGGGTTGGTTCAGTTGGGGTTCGGTGATTTTCCATACATGCTTACTCCCTGATCAAAGTTCTAAGTTGCTACATTTATCGCAGTTCTCTATATTTGAGCCTTCTATATTTATAGCACTTCATTCAATCGACCGATGATGCTTACTGGGTGCCTATTGTTGGTACTCACTCCTACATTTCTGCATCTTCCTCTTGTGTAGGTCTAGGTACTAGCTGTAGTCGTTGAGTTAGGGTTTCACAGAAGATTCAGGAGACATTGGAGAGCATTAATAACTCTGGATGTTCTGTAATCTCCTTCTGTTTTGACAACTGTCTTTTGTATTCATACACTGGCCTTGTATATGTAGTTGGGGTTTGAGTCGGTAGATTGTTTTTCTGGTTATGTTTGTAGAAATGTCTATTTTATTTTTTAGTATAAAGTAGCTCTGTACAGGTGAATTCTAGGTTCTGGGATAGGTCGTTGTTGTTATATTTTGTAGTATGTAGCTATGGTTATGCTTACTCATTGGGATAAGTGTCGAGGGTTTTGGGTTGGCTTGCCTGTAGGTGGGATCTAGCAAGCACCATCATGACCTGAAAAATCGGGTCATGACAAGGTGCTATCAGAGCCTTAGGTTCATTGGTCTCATATGTATAGAGCTACCATGTAATAGAGTCTTTGGATAGGTGCGAACATGTCTATGACTTATTCTCTAAGAGGCTACGAGATGCTTAGGCAACTTTTTATGTTATTGATTTTGGTTGTGTGATATCTCTAATAATTTGTTGACTTCCTAAAATCTAATTTGGTTCGCCCTTTCTCGCGTGTGTTGTTGCATAGAGGGTAGACTCCAGGCAAAGGTAGTACTGCATCGTTAGTCCCAGATAGGGAGTAACCCTAGAGGCTGTGGAGTAGAGACTGGATGCCTTAGAGTTTTGGCAGCAGGTTTAGGAATACTACGGGTACTGAGATTATAAGAGCCCTAAATATATGCTTCATAATCAGTTAATGGTCTTATGGTGACAGTATACGGAACTATGGGATATGCTATTGTAGTTGAGACTCTGTAACACCGATACTTGTATGTCAGCTGTTGTTTAAAGGTTGTGTGGGCTGTGAATGTTTATGACAAAGATTATACAAGCGAGAGAGGAGGTGACCAAGGTAATAGTAAGCATTGATGTGCTTTGTATATTCATATTTGATTTATTGACCGTTGGTCTGACCCATTGGGTTTCTCAATGTGGATGAGTATGCTATACCTAGTGGTATTCGAGTAATTGTCACTTATGTTATGATTGTACACTGCTAAGTATAAGACAAATCCCTATGATTTATACATATGATCCTTTTGATATTTAACTACTGGAATGGGTAGTTGGATATGAGAGTTACATAATGTTTGAGGGGTTGACTACCAGTGATACCCCTGGCTACACCTTGTAACTCTATGGTTATGATCTTGTTGTGATGATTATATTGATATGCGGGTCTCCTACTTCCTTGGTAACTGGATTGTGACATAAATGCTATGCGTGGGGGCTTAATTGGGTTATCTATTGTTGGATGGGTTATTGTTTCGTTATCAGCTGAGTTGTTGGCCATTTCACCCTAGAGACTTGTTGTAATTGCATGTTGGTTGGGATTATGTTGCCCAGTTTCCTAGTTATATTTGTCATTAGGGATGTTGATCATTTTGCTGGGTTGCCTTGTTATGGTTTTACATTGTTAGTTGCACTGGTTAGCTTATTCCCTACTTGAGTATAAGTTCTGAGCTTCTTTTATCCCGGGTCAGGTATTGAGGTAATAGAAGGTCTCTTTTATTAGTGGAGGATCTGGTGTACTGACGCTTCAGGATGGTGATGTGGTAATTGAGTATGCTATGGTAGAGTCCTTCAAGTAGCTATGAGTCCCTAGATATGTCTCCAGCTGGTTTTCCCGGATTGCCATCAGACAAGGATATTGTGTTGCTACAAAAATTAGGTTCCTATTAATTGAGTTCAAGGTAGAGGATATCTTAGAAAATTGCATTCGGACGCGGTATGACTATTACGAGATTTTTCTTATGTTGCTAGGCCAATTAATGCCCCTGTTGTGTGTACAAATCGGATGACTTATGTGTCCCAATCTCATTGTTATGGTGGACCCAGTAGGGCCCTTACTTGCTGGGACTTGACTTATTAAGTTCCATATTGTTGTGGTTGATTTCTTAAGTGTTGGAATAGTTGGATCTTAGGTGGTTGGAACAATATGTATCAAGTTGGATTGGGAAGGTTGGCTACGAGCTATATAACACTGAATTGTTGTAATTCTGATTAACTGATTTTGGGGCTAGAGAGTATATGATTAATATTGTTTTACCTTCCTTACTTGTGGTACTTCGCTTGCGACAGAATGATAGTATCTATTGAGCAATGCAATGGGAAATGTGAATATACCTGTGTATAGAGGAATATATAAGGAGTCTTCCGCCATTTAATATATTGGGTATTTGGTGTGGTCCTAAATATATGATTGTGGTGAGGGTACGGGTGATTGGTATATGGATCATCTGCTGTGTTATGAATATCTATCGTCATGTTGAAGCTACTAATGATTCTTAAGTCAATAAGCTGTTATATTAGGATGATGAGCTGACTACTTATCACACATATGATTACTGTTATTACTGTGATTGACTGATTGAACAACAAGAGAAAAGGGGCTAGGTCCTTGTGGTGGAATATAATTACATTAGCTATTGCATGTAACTATGTTAGTATCAGTGAGCTGGGAAGCCACCTAGTGTTAAGTTATAAGGACTGCTTGCATGGGGGAGCGCGAAACAAGGTAAGGCCTGTGTATGTGGAATTGGCTACAGTTGAGGATAATTGTGATTTGTTAGATATCAGCTAGAACACCGAACTACATAAAGTTAGCCTATTGATGTCCTGTTACGTCAGATTGAGTTGATGGGCTGAGGGGTTGTTCTTCTGAGGATCCCTTATAGATTGTTATACTGATTCTCAGATGCACACTCACAGATTATTATATTTCTGATTAGCTCGGGTGGCCACAAATGTTGCCTGATGCTGAGCATGCTTATGAATATTGTATTAACTATCTACTGTGAGTTCGGGGATGGGATCCTTATGTGGTTTGGGTGGGAGTCTTCAGATATGTCCACGTTCTTACTTTCGCGGATGAAAGTTCTATTAGTGGGGGATGTTGTAATGACCCTCCAGGTCATTTCTGTGGTTCCGCGAATATTTTATCAGTTCGAGCATTTGAATAGTAACATCAAGTTATTTGCAACTTATTGACATTGATTGCTCGGTCGTTGGGTAAATCGTTTGATAATTATATAGCTTTTCGAGTTAATCGAGAGATACCATAAAATGAATTTTTAGATAAAGTCCTAGTAAATGGCCTCAGAGCAAAATTCTAATGATTCAATCAGCTTTGAAAAAACCAAATTAAGCTAGGGGCATGTTCGATGAAATTATATCGAGTTGTGTAAATTTAGCCATCTTAATAGGTCAAAGTTAATTGTAGTCAACATCATTGGTAAATATGCCCCAAAGTGAAATTCTAATCGCACCATTAGATCTGAAACATCGAGTTTGGTCTAAGAGGACCTTTCCTTTGATTCTCGAGGCTTCTGCGTGTATTATGGTCTCTTCAACATCGGGACCTATATTGGGCTAAAATGAGCTCCTATGGTAATGTCCACTACACCGTTGAGTCCAAAATGCTGTTTCCGATCAAATTTCATATATGGATTGTATCTTTTGGACTACGAATGAGTCAAAGCATCAAAATTAAGTCTGAGCAGTGCTTGAAGTTAAAAGTGGTGCGACTGATGTGGCCCAGTCTTATGCTACCATGTGTCAGACAATTTAGATTTAAAAAAAAGGAAAAAGAGGATTTTTATATATGTAGGCTTTCTTGAGATGTATGAGCAAAAATGGCAAACTTTGATCAACGATTTCTCTCTTATTTTCTTATCAGATTTGAGTGATTGAAAAGGCTAACCTGTGTATTTTTTTGAGGAGAACAACGTGAAAGTGTCAGAAATTGATTTAGGCACGTCGTTTGAGCTAAGAAGCACTTGGACGTGGCCAAACAGAGTAAACCTCACGTGGACTAAGTTGGAGCGAATGGAATCGCCTTTCATGTAGGCTAGGCTTTCCTTACATCTAGACTGAGCTGAAATGCATGTATATCGGGAGCCTACTTATGGTTGGAAGTCCTGAGTAAGATATGTATATGTGTTTTGAGGATAACTGTTAGTTATATCTTTTTAGCTATGATTTATACACTGTTGACCTGACTTATTAATACTTGCATTCCTAGATAGTCATTGTACATAACATATGGGGTAACTATTGTTATTTTGGGGATACATGTGGTTGTTTTGGCACTGTTGAACTACGAAAGGCCTAGTAAAGGCTGGATATGGGCTCATGCACTGAGACAGGTATGTATTTTGGCTTAATACTTTTATCTATATGAATGTGCAGCCTGATGCTACTGAAATATATTGGTTGTGATGCTGTTGTTGAT
Organism: Solanum medicagineum; assembly: GCA_026153255.1. NCBI lineage: Eukaryota > Viridiplantae > Streptophyta > Magnoliopsida > Solanales > Solanaceae > Solanum > Solanum medicagineum. The sequence goes on from JAPFFP010089362.1 coordinate 18,791, forward strand.
TATATACCTATGTGGATTGACTCTAGTATAGATACGATTCTGATGGGCTAATTTGTTCGGGATACCTATGATAAGGCCGTCCATTGGACTAATTTTGGTATAGATATAAGTCTACCGGACTTGGTTGTTCTAGATACTTGTGGTGTACCTATTGGTTACATTTTGGGTCTGAGAGTGGGCATGACCTTACACTAGTCTCTGAGATATATACTTCTTTATACAGCTATTGGTCCTTGTGCATTTGTTATCCTTACCTGAGGCTAGGATTAGCTAGTGTTATCTAAGGGATGGTGGCATACGGTTGCATGAGTTGGATTGGGTGGTATATATATGTTATGAGTGTCATTGTGTACGTTCACTCTAGGAATGATATTACTTTGGAGTTCCAGATCCAGATAGATTGATTGAGTGAGGAAATATTTCGATACCTCGAGCAAAGATGAAACTCCCCGTCGCTATTAAAGCTCCGGTGGTCATGTTCGAGTGTTCAAGACCCAGGAGTCGCCCCCTATGGTCCTAGTCCAGTGACCATGACTGAGCTGTCGGGTGGCGGATGCCGATTCTGAGGTCCGAGCACCAGTTCATTATTCTTGGGTTCAAGGCCTAATTGGGTATTCTTTAGTTCGAGGCCCTATTGATTGTGTTAGGGTAATTCTTTCTCTTGTAGGGGATATGTCCCACCGTTATGTATATTGTCAGACCATCTAGCCCTGGCTAATTGTCCCGAATTGAGGCCAGGTCGGGAAGGGCGTTCAAGGCCTCATTTGATATTATAGGGGTTCGAGGCCCCGTGTGATTATTAGGGGTTCGAGGCCCTATGTGATACTGGTTAGTGGATGGGTCGGGGACCTAGTTGATTTTTTGTGGATCCACAAACCTATACACACCCTGATTGTGTATGGGCGTACCCTCTGGGCTTATGGGGGCTCAGGGGGTGTCCAAGCTTAGACACTAGGGCCTTACACCCACGTACAGTTGACCCCTAGATCATATGATATTGGGAGTTGGGTTTCGTGAGTTATGTCATGATTTTATCAATTAGATTATGCGTAGGTGTACTTTCTAGGTTTATAGGGGCCCAGTTAGCATACATGCATAAATATTATGGTCTTACACCCACGCACAACACTATGTCTCAATCCGATGACAGTTGTGGTTTGGGCCTACTTGTGTTTCGTGAGTTAGTATCATTGTACGTCACTTGAGCTAGTTTAGTTAGGGTTCGGTGATTTTCTATACATACTTACTCCTTGATTTGAGTTCTGATTTGCTACATTTTTACTATAGTTCTCTATATTTGATCCTTCTTTATTTACAATACTTCACTCGGTTGGTCGATGATGCCTACTAGGTGCCTGTTATCTGTACTCACCCCTACATTTCTGCATCTTCCCATGGTGTAGGTCCAGGTACTAGTCGCAGTCACTGAGTTAGGGTCTCACAGAAGATTCAAGAGACGTTGATGAGCATCAACAACTCTGGATATTCTGTAGTCTCCTTATGTTTTGATGACCGTCTTTAGTATTCAGACACTGGCCTTATAAATGTAGTTGGGATTTGTGTCGGTAGATTATTTTCCTAGTTATGTTTGTAGATATGTCTATTTTAATTTGAGTCTAAAGTAGCTCTGTACAAGTGACTTCCAAGTTCTAGGATAGGTCATTGTTTGCGTATTTTGTATGTCTGTAGCTATGGTTATGCTTACTTATTGGGGCAGGTGCCGAGGGTTTTGGGTTGGCTTACTTGTAGGTGGGATCTAACTGGCCTCATCATGACCTGAAAGGTCAGGTCATTACACTTTTAGCCAAAAATCAAATAGGAACCCTCCATTCTCGAACCAACCACCCTCCCAGCACAAACCGGTCATTCCTAAACTAATGGAACTATCAGAATCCCATTCCGAGACTGTTTGCCAGGGTTTTGTGAGAAAACTCGTTTTAGCAGCTTTGGTTCCTCGCTAAACTGCAAACTTGAAAATTTCGTAACCGAACCACCCAAAAGTCGTTCCATCAGTCCAAGCAAGTTATATTAAGTCCGAGGTCACTATACCAAAGCTCAAAACACATGAACATATAAGAACACAAAAATGACATGCAGGTTCATTACATTTGTATTCGTTGATATTCATGATGTAGTTAGTATCTTTTGATATTCATGATTTGATTTGTATACTATGATATACATGATTTAATTTGTATCCCATGATATTGATGATCTAATTTGTATTCTTTGATATTCATGATTTAATTTGTATCTTTTGATACCTTGATTTAATTTATGTATAATATTATATAGATCTTATAATCTTAAATATCCATCTCTCTCTCTCTCTCTCTCTCTCTCTCTCTCTCTCTCT
>JAPFFP010089373.1:0-21141 GCA_026153255.1 Solanum medicagineum
AGACTCCTTAGCACACAATCTGTCCAGAAATTCCAGCACAGTTATACTAACATATACTTCTTGTTCTTCATAGTAAAGCCATACTAAAAACATATTCAAGCTTACGTACCACTATCTTCAAGTTATAGGGCTTGTAAAAGAACCCTAGAAAAGTTGTTAGCTGCTTTACAAAGTGAAGAAACGTTTAGAGAAGTAGAGAGCAAAATCTGATTTTTTTTGTTTGTGAGTTCAAGTGAATAATGAGCTTGTGGGAGCTGCTTTGGCCCTTTTTAAAGGGTGCTATATGCCGACTTTCTAAGGCATTTTCAGCCTTATTTCCTTAAGTAGGTGATGCAGCTCCTTTATACTTTCATTTGGGCCTTTTGGGGCAGCAACTTTTGGACTTGGACTTCCCATTTTTGTCAGCTTTGTTCCCCTTGGTTTGGGCCTATAGTGTGCAACTATTTATGATGTATTTGGGCTATTCTTACCATCATACTTGGGATGCAAATATAGTCCATATGTGGTACTAAACCAAGGACCAAAGATACACTCTTAACACAAATTTTATTACAATCGAACTTGGACAAATTCGACGTTGAGCCTCGTCTTCGTTTAGTTCGCGATTTTGAGCTAAGCAAGTAGCTGACTCACCTACCTGCTTACTAAGTCCTACAAGAACCTCAATTATTTTACTTCATTTAAGGAATTAATTTCCTTAATTCAACACAAAACATGTATACCCTTGATCCCCTTAAGCGTTAGACGCACATATAGCCCATTAACACGAGATTCAAGCACTTTTAAAATTCAGCGTCAATTTGTCCAAATCATGTCATGTTTCCTTTGAATTGTACTAGTATTGTTTGGTGTGGGGTGTTACAGTATTGTAGATCACAGGTTGGATGGTTTGAGGTAGGAGAGGTTGCTTTGATGGGTCTGGATCTTGTTATGGATGCTCTTGAGAAGGTTAGGATGATTAGAGAAAGGTTGAAGACGGCCCAAAGTCGTCAAAAATCGTATGCCGATGTGAGGAAGAGAGACCTTGAATTTAAAGTTGGTGATTGGGTCTATTGGAAGGTTTCACCCATGAAGGGTGTGGTTCGTTTTGGTAAGAAGGGCAAGTTGAGTCCAAGATATACGAGTCCTTATAGGGTCATGAGGAGGATTCGAAAGGTGTCTTATTAGTTGGAGTTGCCTAGTGAAATGAATTTGGTTCATCCTGTGTTTCATGTGTCTGTGCTGAGGAAATGTGTTTATTATCCGAATGCTATTGTTCCATTAGATGTTATGGGTGTAGTTGAAGACAACTTGACTTATAGGAGGTTCCATTGGAGATCTTAGACAGACAAGTGAAGAGGCAAAGGAACAAGGACGTTGCTTCAGTTAAGGTCCTTTGGAGGAATTAACAAGACGAATGTCCTACATGGGAGGCCCAAGCGGACATGCACAAAGATATCCTTATCTTTTCCACTCTATTCAAGCCTAAGGTATTAATCTAGGCCCTTTATGTGACTTCAAGTCTATTTTCAGCCCATGACATTATTCATGATGCTTTTACAATTATGTTGAGATTTTTGAAATGATGTTTAAATGCATTGTTGCATCCTTATGTGGGCTGAAATTGTCAAGTTTATGTCTCTCATATATGTGTCTTTGATATTCAGGAACGAATCTTCCAAGGATGAGATATTGAAACGACCCCAAAAAGTTCCCAAAAATGTGCCTTGGATGTTCCCGGAATCGTAATTTTCATATATCTCAAAATTCGTGCGTGATATCGAAAATTTGACTTCATATTATTGATTAGGGATCAAATGTAGTGGGGAATGGGTCTAACCCTAATATTAGAGCAAACTGATCACAATTTCATTTCCATAAAATTTTGATTTTTTATAATCGATCCTCGACGGTGCCGTAATGCACAACCAACGCGAACCTATGTAAATTTTTCCACTATGACAGGTCTGCATCGTGGACCAGATGCGAACTTGTGTGTTTTGTTGCTAGTGATTTTTATCTCAGTCTAAGAATTTTGGGTCTTGGGCCTAAGTCTTCCCATGCGGAAAATTACCTATACCTAGCCATATTTCATCTTCATCTCATGCAAGACATTCCCTAATATTCTCTCAAACACATAGACAAGCATTTCACCTTAAATTCAAGTCCCAATATTCAATCCTGATCTTAAGGTTTTCATTCAATCTTCAAGTCTCCATTTTAAATCTTCTTCAAGAAATTCTCCAAAGCTAACGTATGTGGGTTTCAATGATTGGGTCCTTCCACCCATGGTTCCAAAGCTTCCTTTTTATCTAAATTGCATGATTTAAAGTTAATTTACTCATTGGTCCTACTTATTATGAATTTTACTGCACACTATGTTGGGGTCTAATGAAATTGTGATTGTTTTAGAATGTTTTGAGCTATGAATCTAAGAGCTATTGTGAGATTTGATGAAGGGTTTTGATGTATGTTGCTTGAGGGTGTTACCAAGTAACTATTGCTGGTTTTACACTTAATTTTTTATAGCATGATTCCATTCTTGAATTGCATGGTTTTACACTAGCTTTATACGCTAGGCAAGTGTTTGATAAAATGTCTGGTTATGATTTCTTGAGGAATAGAAGGCCCAATGTATGTCTTATGAGTTGAATGACTCTATGATGATGAAAGGATGTATGTATATGGTATTATCTCTATAGTGTTGGGAATTGACTGAAGCCTCACGTGGGGGGTTGTAGGCTCTAGTAACCATGTTGAGGGGTTTGTACCTCGATCACCTGGGTCGGGAGGTGGTAGGCCCCTGTACCTAGATTGGGAGGTCTGTACCTTGATAATAATGTCGAGTGGTTTGTACCTTGGTAACCATGTACAGGGGTTTGTGCCTCATAAACCATGTTGAGGACTTTGTACCTCATCAACCATATTTAGGGGTTTGTACCTCATTCGCCTCTCCAAGGAGGTGGTCGGCCTTGGATGTTTGCTAATGATGTTCTCTCCTTACACATGTAAGATGTCCTATCTAAGTATGATTTACTAAAAGAACTATTTATACATGTCATATTGCTCTATGCTTATTCATTGCCTATGTTATGCATTTTTTTATGGTGCTTATCAGTTGTTGAATTTCATCCTACATACTTAGTACATTCAAACGTACTAACACATACTTTATGCCTGCATGATGTCATCATGTAGGAAGTGGAGTCCTGCTTCATCATCCTCCTCCACATGGCTAGTATGAATTCTCTCAAGCAAGTTGATGAGTCCTCCATTCCGGGGACAATATCTATGATCTCATGCTATGTACTAAGACTATCTTTTTTTCATGTATGTATTAACTATGAGCGGGAGCCCAGTTGTTTGTCTTAGCCCCCGCTCTTCTTTATGTAGAAGAGGTGTTGTTGGACATGTTGTGTATTGAGCCTTGACTCTCTTATTTTGACGTTTATCTTATGAAAGCTTTCCTTTAGTCCCTTTTCCCTATTTGTTATTCCATTATGTTGTTTAATTTCTTCAGCAATGATGTGCAATGGTACGTTAAGAGGCTTGTTAGGGGTGCCTTCAAGTTCCGCATTTGTTGTGTTACGTCTAGGCCTCAGGCTTGAGTCCTAATGAGACTCTTTATGGTCTGTAGATCATTCTATGGGTTGTAAGGTGATTTCGTCGACAATTCCAGTGAGAGGCTATTTTTTGAAGTTTATTCTTCAAACATGCAGACGACCGTAGAGAGTTTTATGAGTCGTAGAAGATGATTTATTCCTTGAGGATTAGAGAATTGGACTTTGAGGAATTTCATCAGAAGAAACCCCCTTTATGGGTCGTATAGGGATGTCGTAGAGTTGAAGTCCAAATTTCCAGTAGCTGAGTACAAGACCTCGATTACGGACCATGGAATGTAATATGGCGCGTAAAACACCTTTCATGTTGTGTGTCGACCAGTTCTCCTATTTTATTTAGGACTTGAATTTTAATTATTATAAATAGATTTTTAGGTTATTTTTCAGAAGTATTCACCTAGTACTCATAGAACTCAATATTTAGAGAGAGAAAATTGTAAGATCATATTGGAGAGTCTTTTAGAACACTTGTGTTTGAATTTTACCTTGAAGCTTGTGATTTCTATTGAAGTTGGATTTTGCTTGTTCTTAATTCAATTGTGTAAGTATTCAATTATGTCTTCTCAGTTCATAATTCTTGTATCTACACATAGCATAAGTAGCTAAGTCCAGAACTAGGGTTGTAGGGACCATAAAGAACTAACAAAGTAAAACTGGATAATTCATGATTCTTGGAAAGTGTATATGCATGTATTAATTAATTCTCATTGTATTTAATGTTTTCTAGTACTGGCCAACATTCGAACCCGCCTACTTTTACTGATTGGACCAAAGTTGTAGTGAAAAGGAAAAAAGATTAATTAACAAGATTTGATTCATGTGTTCTCGTCTAATCAAACGAACTGGGCCAAGGGGAGGTTGTACAGGGACTAATAGGTAAGGGTTAGTAATGTACACTATAGATATGGGCCAAGTCACATAGTGAAATCCACCTTTCACCTTTAACTAAAGGGCCTGGTGAATATAACTTATTGTCCTGCATGATATATACTAGGAAATAATTAGATTATCCAATAATACCGAGTTCAGGAATAATGAGAAATACAATACCCTAGTTTCTCTCCATATTGATTTCTCTCTTGTGATAGTTTAGTTATATTTATCGTTGAGTATTGCAAACCCCCCGGTGGAGTAAGCCAATTAATCATTCAGATTGCAAATAGGTGAATTCTCTTGAAACTACGTATTCCCTGTGGGTTTGACCCTAACCTTTGTTAAGTTATATTTCTTAACAATGACTGATTAATCCTTTAAAAAGGAGGTGCAACTTGGGTGACATCATAATCCCACTTGCATCACAAAAGATTTCAAAGGAGTTGGACCAGTATGGAGCTACAATCATTGGGTCTGAAATCAACCTCTTCTTCAAATCTTCAAAGCCTTTGAGGCACACATCATCAAACATGAACTTAGCATCCTTCTCTAGAATTCTGCATGCCCTAGGAAGCTCCTCACACCCTTAACGATGATTGGTACAGGAAGCTTCTTCATAACCTCCACTTTTGCTCTATTCACCTTGATCCATTTGCTTGATATTTTGTGCCCCAACTGGATGCCCTCCTTCACCATGAAGTGACTCTTCTCCCAATTTAGCACCAGATGGCTTTCCTCGTGTCTTTGCGAAATAGCATGTAGGTACTTCAACCATTACTCAAATGAGTCTCCAACCACACTAAAGTCATCCATGAAGACTTTAATAGTGTTCTCCAACTTGCTAGAGAAGATGGACATCATGGACCTCTGGAATGTTGCTGGGACATTACACAAATTGAATGGCATCCACTTAAACACGAAAGTACCATAAGGGTATGTAAATTTCATCTTTTCCTAATCCTTAGAAGCAATTTTGATCTGTTTATAGCCTGAATATCATTCAAGAAAGCAATATCAACCCTTTCCACCTAGTTAATCCAACATCTAAACTATGAATGGCATAAAAAAATGGTCTTTTTCTGTTGAAGCATTAAGGTTTCTTTAATCTATTCATACCCCCCATCCAGTGACTAGCCACATCGGGATCAACTCATTGTTGGCATTTGGTACCTCTGTGATACCATCTTTCTTTGGAACATACTGAACTGGGCCGACCCATTCACTATCGGCAATCGGGTATATCACTCCTGCATCATACTATTTGATGATCTCCTTGTGTACAACCTCTTGTATAGAAGGGTTGAGGCTTTTTTCGTTCAAAATACTTAGCTTGCACTCCTTGACCAACAAGATTTTTTATGTGCATATCAAGCGGGAATACCAACGATATCCGCAATCGTCCATCCAATGGCTTTATTGAACTATTTAAGCACCATGACAATAGTGATCACCTGCTCATCATTAAAATCCCCAACAACTATTACTAGAAAAGTGTTTTTGGCTCCCAAGAATGCATATCTCATCAGTCGCGACACCCAATCTTACCTTAAGTGGTACATCTACTTCAGCAACCTTAATAATCTTAGTAAGAGAGACCACTCTTAAATCATTCTCTTTCTTTGCCTGCTGACAGATGTTGGACGCGACCTTATCTTTCCCAAATCTAAACTTGACTTAGCCCTTCTCTGTATCCACCAAAGTGCGTCTAGTAGCTAAGAAGGGCCTCCCAAGATGACAGAGACTTCAAAATCAACGTTACAATTCAGGATCACAAAGTCTGTGGAGAATATGAATGTCTCTACTTTTTACTAGGCCGTCATATAGTATCCACACAGGCTTCTTCATAGTGTTATCTGCCATCAACAATCGTATGCTCATCGGGGTAGGGGTTCCCAGTCCTAGCTTCTTGAACATCTTAAGGGGCATCAAATTAATACTGGCACCAAGATCACATAGTGCCCTTGTAAACTCCACATCTCTAATGGTGCACAGTATGGTGAAAGCGCTGGGATCTTCTTGCTTCTAAACCAAGGACCTCGGAGCTATAGCACTGCAGTGCTGAATCTCTTGAGAGAGTTCCTGACTCACAGTGCACTTTTTAGTATCTAGGTCCTTCATATACTTCACATACCCTGGCATCTTCTTCAATGCCTCAATGAGAGGGATGTTGATGGAGAGTTGTTTCAACATGGAGAGAATGTGCTTGAATTTTCCTTCCTTCTCCCTCTTTTTGATTCTTTGAGGGAAGGGAGAAGGAGGCCTAGGAATGGTATTAAATTTTTGAGGCTCATCAATATCTTAACTCACCCCATCCATGCCACAATCATCTCCTATGTCTGCATTCTTAGCCGCAACTACGTCCTCTTGGGCATCATCCTCATCAACTGGCATGCAAGGATCCATGGTGCTCTTGGCACCCCGAGTAGTAACCGCCATACACTCCCCTTCATTCTTAGGATCCTAAGCGGTATTGCTAGGTAGTGTAACCCTCTGCATATGATTAAATTAAATTGATATTTGACCAAACTATTGCTCAAGTTTTTTGATAGCCATAGAATAAGACTGAATTTTCTTATTGATGCTGGAAATCTTAGATTTCATACCCCTAAGATTCTTATTGTGTGTTTTAACTTTCTTCAACAAGTGATCCAACATCTCCTCAATTCTGGAACTACTTGCACATGCATCGCTCTTATGTAGTGTCATATAAGGGCCATTTCTAAAGTAATCTCTGTGACCTTTTTTAATCTGTATCTCTCTCTGGACCACTGCTCCTATCATAATATCCTCCGTGGTTGTCTGTATAAGCTCCATCTCTATTGAAGTTCTGACCTCGGTTTCCTTGACCTTGGCCCCAATAGTCCTAATTGGACCCTTGGGCATTTGTCCGGAAACCCCTCATCTGATTAGCAACAAAACATATGTCCTCATCATAATAAGGCTCATCATATACGGGTACATGTGGAGGTTGATGAACACTTCATTGACTTGCTCTTGGTTCTACTTCATCATCACATACATACTTGTGCGGATTTAGGAAAACTCTTGCATTATTTTTTTGTTAATCTTTGCTTACTCCAAGCCAACCCTGACAGCGCATGAACTTTTGGTGGACGCTCTATCTCTCTACCCCCATGTATGATTAGCCTTGACTACTATCTCCATCTGCTCTACCATCCTTGCAAATGGATGATCCAAGAACATGCCCCCATGATAGTGTCAGTATTAGCCTGCATGTGTTCATCAAGGGCATGGTAGAAGATTTCCGCTAAGGCATCATCAACTATCTTATGGTTTCGGATACTCGTCAAGCATTTTGTGAACTGCTCCCAAGTAGTACTGATTGAATAGACAGGAAGTTGCTCAAAGTTATTGATCTAGTCCTTTAACTTGAGATTTTTCGATATAGGGAAGTACCTCTCCAAAAAGGCCTTCTACAAGTCTGCCGAACTGGTGATCAAACTTTGCAGGAGAACAGATAGCCATAATTCTGCATTGCTAGGAAGAGAGAATTAGAAGACACGAAGTCCAACAGTATCTACAGAAAGATTTTGTATTCCCATCACACTCTTGTAGAAGAATGCAACATTGTGTAGGTGGCTACGAAGATCCTCTAATGGTAAGCCCGCAAACAGCCTATGGATCTGCAGCATCTTAAGCAACCTACTCGAGATTGTGAACTTTGTGTCTGTCGATAGTGTTGGCAACACAATAGCTCTATTCACCTCAATAGCCACAGGATTTAGCCTCTATTAGTTCCAATGTTAATCATTGGCATCAAAATCCTATGAGTGTTGATCAATGTCCACCAAAGGATGTCGGTTCTCATGATCAGCATTGTCATTGTCATTCAGTTTTAGAGCTGCATTGGCCGCATTGTTGGCATTGTCTTGGGCTATTCTCCTAAATGTTTGGTGAATCTCTAGGTCAAATAAAATCAAGGGTCTGCCTTGACTTCGTGTATTTGACATATACTAAACTTACACCCTACAAAGAAAACAAAAACAAAAACAAAATGTAAAATGTGAGAAATAAGGATTAACACCAAAATCACTATGAATTAGCTAAGTCTAGTCGTATCCCCCAGCAACAACGCCAAAATCTTGATGGTCGCCCAAGTTACACCTCCTTTTAGAGGATAAAGTGGTCACTATCAAGATATATAACCTAACCAAGGTTAGGGACGAACCCACAGGGAATACGTAGACTCAAGAGTATTTAATGATTGCAATTCTGGTAGTTAACCGACTTACTTCACAAAAAGGGCGGGGGCATGCAATAATCAATAGAAAATAAAACTAAACAAACTAACACAAGATTGATATCAATATAGATAGAAACCAGGATTTTTTGTTCCCCATGATTCCCTAACTCAGTATCACCGGATAGCCTAATTCTTTTCTAGTGTGCAGTATGCAGGACAGTAAGTTGAGTTTACCAACTTCTTTGGTCATAGGTGATAGGTGAATTTCATTATATGATTTGGTCCATCTCTATAGTGTATATTACTAACCCTTACCTATTAGTCCCCGTAAAACATCCCCTTGACCCAGTTTGGTTAATTAGATAAGAACACATCAATCAAATCCTATTAATTAAATTCTTTTCCTATTTATTACTACCTTAGTCCATTCAGTAACACTAGGTGAGTTCTAATGTTGGCCACCATCAGGAAACTTGCAAAATGAAGAGAATTAATTAATTCATGCATGCACATTTTCCAAGAATTATGAATTATCTGGTTTTACCTAGTTAGTTCTTTATGGTTTCCATAACCCTAGTATTGGATTTACCTACTCATGCTTTGTGTAGATGAAAGAATTATGAATTGGAAGAACATAGTTAAACCCTTACATAATTGAATTACGAACAAGCAAATCCAACTTAAAAGAGAATCACAAGATTAAAGATGAAATTAAAGTACATCTGTTCTTAAAATCTCTCTGATGTAATTTCACTATTTGTTCTCTCTACCTACTGAGTTCTTTGACTACTATGCGAAAACTTATGAAAAATAAACTAAAAAACCTATTTATGATAAGCAAAATACAAGTACTAAACATAATAGTATGACTGGTTGGCGCACCTCACGAAAAGGGTTTATGAGCTGTATGGCATTCCACAGCACGTAGTCAGGGTCTCGTACCAAGCTACTAGAAAATTGGACTTCATGTGTACAACACCTCTATAAGACTCATAAGGAGGTTTCGTATGATGAATCATTAGAAAGTCCCAATACCGGATCCTAAGGGTATGAACCATGGTCTACGACTCGTAAATCATTCCATGAACCATATGCATATTCCTATAACAAACTTTAAAAAATCATCCTCTCACCAAAATTGTTCATGAAACAACTTCGCTACTCGTATAATGATCTACAGCCCGTAAAGGATCTCGTACTGCATCAAATCAACAACTTCTGGATTTCTTCCAAAAATCAAGGTGAAACCTGGAATCCTACAAACATAACACAAAAACACATAAAACCAACCAAGATTGCATTGAGAACGCACAAACATTCAAATTTTAAGCATCAAAAGTGTTGGTTTTTGATAGCACATCAGTTAACTGTAGTGCTTCTTTGGAGGCAACCCAAGGATGTTTGGTAAGTTTTTTTATTAATATTGGGTGTTACTTCTGTAGGTTTTGAATTAGAGATATTGTAGTGAAGGCAAAAAGGGCAACATTACAAGCCAGATTAGTGGATCATCAAGTTGAGATGTCAATTGCCAATGTGATTGCCTTTTGTGTCAGTTCATGACTCTTAAGGTACTAACACATTGTGCAGTCAAAGATGTAGTTTGCTGGATCACCAATTCAGATGGGTGATGAAAAATTTCACCACGTTTTGATGCTGAAGAAAACATTTAACTGTTGTCACAAAAGTTGGTCATGAACGTATTTGGCGTATATGAATGGTGTCCATTAAAGTGATTCGTTGCATTACCGAAGTTGTGCGGCGGAATTTTTTGACATCACGGATATCTCATGTTTATCAACCTACTTAAAAGACTTTCAAAACTCTTCAACCCATCACTCCTCATCTTCCCTTCTTTTTCACTTCTGGAACAAACCAAGCACCCTTGTTGCTTTTGCATTTTTCTTTGGATTGAGCCTATTTCATCAACAAAATTTCATTTGTATACTATCATTGTTAGTGCATCATCATTAGGGTTTGTTTTTCACCCTTTATTTTACTTTTTGAGATGATATTAATTGATAAGGGCATCATTAGGGTTCTGTGAAGTTGAGAATCATAGTGTGTTGTTGAAATCTTGTTGGAAACCATATAGGTAATGTGTTTTGATGATTGCAGAACCCTATTCTTTGATTTTACTTGATTTGTTTGGGTTCTTGATGCTATTGAGAAATCGTGAAATTTGTTTGGTGTATGTTGTGGTTAGGGTTCAATTTCATGAATATATTGCCCAACTATTGAATGAAATGGTATATTGTCCCAATTTTGATCATAATGACTTGTTGAATAGCCTTTTATTGGGATTTTCCCATGCCTGTTGGGTTGAGTGCTTTTGTAGGCTATGGGTGAAGTATGAGTAACCCCCAAATTTGTTTGAGTGACTTGAACTTGCCTGATGATATATTGTGTGATGTCACCCCTAAGGGTGAGTCGTCATTTGATTGAATTCAAGGCCATGGTGATAGTGTTACTGCAGTAATAGACCTTTGAGCATGCATTGGTACTTTGATGGTGGGGTAATGTGTGACATTTCCCTAATTTTGTGTAATTTGAAAATATTTTAACTGAGGGGATTTTGGCCTTGCCAGTCGATTTCGGTGATGATCATTTTGACCATCGAAGTGGAATCGGTGATGTATCGAGTTGTCATAAACACCACCTTTTCCTGGCTGATTTTCAATGTAGAGTTTTGCAACTTTCGACAGTGGTATTATAAACCACCAAATCAATTTGGTGGATTAGCAAATTTGTGCACCCATCGTCGAGCCGAGTTAGTAATAACGATGAATTAAGGCTAGGTCCAAAGCTCTTCATGACCATCTCCTCAAGACATCCCAAATAATCCAAGAGATAGTAGCCCCAAGGCACTTGAATAGACTAAAAGCAGCAGGGCTGCGGACGATTTTGGAGGAGAGCAGGCTGGCAACTGATGGAATCATTGATCGGTACGACTAGGTGTGGGATACTCTAAAGTTCCACAATTTCTAGATTATCAACATACCTCGGGACCCATACATTCCAAGCTGGGTTAGAGAATTCTATGAGGCCCATGCCAAGCCTATTCCTAAGAGCTAAAGTCAAGTGAAGATTATGCTTAATCCTCTTGATATAGTGGAGGTTCGTGGTGTACAAGTCTCACGTAGAACAACGGATATCAATGTTGATTTGGGGTGCACACATCAATGTTCACAGGAACTTGATGAGATTGCAAGGCAAACAAACCTCAATGGTCTTAAACCTTGGTTAGCCCCAATGATTAGAATTCCTTCTACTTCATGGTTAGAGGAAGGAGCTATCATTGAAAAGAAGGAGATGAACATTCCGGGAAGGTTCTGGTTTTGATTCATTAGTAGAGACCTTATGTAGTCCTAAAGTAAGTCCATTCTTGGACATCCAAAGTAGGCATTTGTTGGATGTACTATGGATCGCCAAAAAATTGAATCTTTGATCTATTATTGCCTCAGAGATCCTCACTACAGCAAAGCAGGTATAGACCTCACTTCCATTCTCCAGCAACATCATAGCCTTGTGTAGGCGAGACGAAGTTCCATTCAAATGAAAGACTCATATGGAAATCACCGCATCGATCTCCGCTATAGCCAGTGAATAGAGGCTGAACTTCAAAGGGACAAAGAGGACCAGGCCAGGAAAAATCAGTTCATAAAACATCGGTAGTTGATGTTGAGGCCCTTGAGTACAGCGTTGCAGAGTTGTCACCTAAGGTAGGCATATCTTCTTCCTCTTCCCTGTTGCTTTCCGCTTCTACTCCATTCATGTCTACTACAACACAATCTGATTCTCGGGCTACAGAAAACCAACTCCCAATCACCAAAGTCGCTATTATTAGAATTGGCTGGTGTCACGATCCGGTCCTGGTCATGATGGGCCTGATCAATCCCACTTATAGGCAAGCATATTACCAAGCTCCAGGTACCTATCCTAGCTTTCTATTACGAATCGTAACTAGTATGACAGTATACATAATTGAAACCTACCTAGAACCAGGAAGTCAACTGTGTAGAGCTACAATAGACACCAGGACATCTCATATACATATATAAATAATCATAATAATATCAAAAATCAGAGTGCCTCTACAAATTGATAACTCTACTATATCAGGCCAATGTGTGGATATAAAAGACGGCCATCAATTGGAAGAAGGCTAAGGAGAAACCTGATCTAGCAATGCTCCCCAAAAGTCTCCTGAGCGCTCCCGAAGTACCCAAACTTAGCTATCATTGCCCATACATGGACTTGCACTATGGGAAGTTGCAGAAGTAGGCTAATAACCAAAAAAAGACACTCAATAGGCATCATTAGCTGACCAAGTGAAATGAGGAACATAAATAAAGCCCAAATATATAGAGAACTACAATAGTTTATCAAAGAAACCTCAGATCAAGGCATAGACATATCTCAAAAACCTCAAATCACAATTGAACCAACTGAGGTGAATAACAATGATAACCTGAACCAACCCCAGTACTGACCATCGATACCAACAGACGAAAACTGTGTAGGCTAATACCATAACTACCCCCAATAGAGGCATAATGTTATGTGCAAGGCCCTAGTTTCTATGCTTGTACGCAAACTGAGCCCTCATAAGCCTAGAAGCTACACTCGAGCACAATCTGATCAACCGAATCACATTAGAACCCAAATCCTATTATCACATGATCACTAGTTAGTTGTACGTAGGTCTAAGTCCCTAATGTCTAAGCCTGAATAACCCTTGAGCCCCCAAAAGCCTAGGAGGTACACCCACACACAATCAGGGTGTGAATAGGTGTGTGGATCCACGGGTTACCAATCATAGGGCCTCGCCCTAATAATCACATGTCAACTGTGTCCTCGACCCTATGCCAGCACGTAGTACACAATCCAAATATACATGTGTAATGGTGGGATGTATCCCCAAGGAGAAAAAGTCCCCCTGGTATAACAAGTGTGTCCAATCTTAGAATGTCAATACCAAGGCCTCGCTCCTAATATAAAATTAGTGTGGGTCATTGACCCAAAATATCAATCAACAAGGACTAGCCGCCAAAGATGGTCAACAGGGCCCAGGCCCAAAGAAATCAACTAGTGCTTGAACCTAGGGTTTGGCATCCACCACCTAGCATCATCAGTCGTGCCTACCGTAACTCAAACCATGAGGCGTATAAAGCGATGGGAGCGTCATCTGGTACTTGAGATATCAAAACAGACAATCACTTAATCATCATATTTGTATCCAAAACTCTAACTCATATCTTACCCACAGTCAATCTAGGCAAAGATGATCAGAATCTAGGTATCCCACAATCTCAATCCAACCCACTCAACAATAACTACTACCTCTCTTGGGTACAATCGATACCCCATTATCAGATAGAGGGAACTAGTGGACAATAACTATCAGGTGTACATCGAGGTGTATTTATATGCATATCACAAATCATTGTAGAATAATGCACAACAAAGTCCAAGTATAACATAATCTTATCAATACCTAGTGCCTAGATAAAACATAGACAATCATGATACATCAAAAGTACGCAGGATGATCAAACCCCACAGAGTAATATCTATACCAGAATCAGGCTGTCACGCCCAACTCCCGTTAGGGCGGACTGGCACCCATTGCCGATAAGGCCTTGGAGAACCAACCTTTATCTATGTGCTTTCTATACATATTACAAGGTCTTTCTAAATTTGACATGCCCTTAAGAAAATAAACAGTGATAACAAGCCAAAAGGAAATGCATATGACTAGGCCTTTGGGGCCACAGTGGTTAAAGTACGGGACATGACCATACTTTAATTTACATAGTTTACAAAGCCTCTAGATAAGAGAAAGTATCAAACAAGGGTCGGGATAGGCCCCACCTCAACTAACTATACAATATAAACATATAAGCTCTAGACACACACAAAGCCCTGGAGCAACCTGGAGCTTGGTATCAGAAGTTGGATATCCTGTACTCCTACTGGGGAGATCTACTAGCACCTGTACCTGCAGCATGAAATGCAGGTCCCCCGTAAGGGACGTCAGTACGAGATAATGTACTGAATATGTAATGCAGGATATACTATATGTGAAGTAATAACTGAAATGAGACCATGCACTTGTGAAAGATTAGAGACCACCTTGGGTTATACTTTGGAATCATACACTTTATGTTCTTTGTATTACTTTACCTTTATTGTATAATCTGTGCACAGCTATAATACAAATGACCAACTGATCAATGGTAAAATTTTATCGGGATCATCTCTGGATAGGTTCTTCCTTAACCCCTTGAGCTACCACCCGTGATAGGATCGTCCCTGGCTAGGTGATTCTTCCACCCCTTGGGCTACCACCCATCAATAAACAATATACTTTACCTTTCAATTACCTTTGAGATGGTTCCTTTAGTGGTCACAATATTGGAGCTGTAGGACTGTGTATGTAGCATGTGACATGTAGATAATCATATAAGACAGTATGATAATGAAAAGTGTACGTTACACAAATAATGAAATGTGTATGAAATGGAACAAATCAATGAACTTTATTTAGTAACAAGAACCGATGTAACTTGGTATCCAAGCATGTCTGCAGATTTGAAGGTGACTATCTATAGAAGCATATGAACATGTCAAAGAGTGGAGATACGGTTAATATTTGTGTCGTAGTTGGCAAGTGCCTTTATGTGCCAATGAAGAATCTAGATTTTATGCCAAGTAATACGAAATCAAGTAGCCTTACATACCTCGTTACTACCTTGGGTTAACCTTTCTGTCCTCAAAATATTTATCTAGAACATGGTAGGTGGTAAACTAGCATTAGCAACTAATAGATACATCTTGGCAGCCCAATCACATAAAAGACAACACACGGGCAGCAAGCGGGTATTTATAAACCCGAACGTATTCTTTCAACCTTTTCGCCCCTAATCATATTTTCTAATACACATCAACATGTACACATCATGTGTAGACCATTTTAGTGCCATAATAGTCTTACAACAGCCCACAAACCACAACACAGAACAATTCTACACAATCTACAAATAGACAGCATAACGTCACCTTCCTTCGCTACATTTCGACGTCGACAATTCCAAACCTGTTCCAACTCTAACCAAACTTTTCCAACAAAATTTACACATACAAACAGTCCTCAGGCAGTCTTAGATAGAACCCAAGAAGTCATGAAGGACGTGATCCAATAGCCTTCCATCCAACAACCCACAAGTTTTAGTCAACATTACACTTAAGATAGCACAAGAAAACTCGTTTGTTAAATGAAACCAAAATCAGTGCAGCAGCCTTAGGGTAATAACTATAACTCAAACCATGTTAAGAACATCAACTTATCTTCATAATATAGCCCACAAACTATAGAGAAGTCACTAAAATCAAAGGCAAGTGTGCAATAACTTTCTAAATACATGTCCCAAATTTCCAGCACAAACATACTAGCATATACTTGTTGTTTTTCAATAGAAAACCATAATAAACACATGTGTAAACTTACTTACCACTATATTCAAGGTGTAGGACTTCTCCAAGAACCTTGAAAGTTCCCTTGTGGATGCTTTCTAGGTTAAGAAATAAGAACAACAAACTCTTGAGAAAGCTGAAATTTTCCAAGTCTAAGAGTGAATGAATTTTGCTACTCGTAACCCCTTTTTAAAGGCCTAACTTGGACGCCTTACTCTTCACTTTTTGACCACCTTATACTACATATTAATAAGCTAGTTATCCACCAGCTTGGCCCTTACACTTGGGCCTAAATGGGTCTCCAAGTTGAGGGGCTTGGGCTGCCCATTTTCCAACTTTCTCTTCACTTAGTTTGGGCCCAATTAGCCAAGTGCATTGTGGTGCACTTGGGCCCTTTTATTATAATTCGTGGGTTGAAAATGTAGTCCATTTATGATGCTAAAACATGGGATAAAGTCACAACCTTAACACGGACTTTATTCATAATCGGACTTGGACAAATTCGACGTCGAGCCTTATCTCCGTTTAGCTAGCAAATTTAAGCTTAGCAAGTAGGTGACTCACCTGCTAGCTTACTAAGTCCTAAAAGCACCTCAATTCTCTTACTTTATTTAAGGTCATAATCTCCTTAATTTGACACAAAACATGTATACACTTGACCCTATTAAGCGTTACACGCACATATCCCCCTATAACATGAAATTCGAGCACTTTTAAAAATGGGCACTAATTTTGCCAAACCATATCATGTTTCATTTGCATTGTACTAGGATCATAAGGTGTGGAGTTTTACACAGCCAACAACATGACATATAATCAATACACAGTCTCCTGTTCAATAGCTTTATCGAAAGAGGCTTTACACACTCATACATGTATAAGTCTAGTCAACACGCATGCCTGCCCCATGAACTAGCTCACACTCTGTTCTTACCGGACCTTTTTTCTATGTAAAGTAACTCATAAGGTAGCGCCGGACCAAGAGGCTAAACAATCAGAAGGATGCCACCGACCGTGAATCATATTGCAGCCTAGCTGCTACAAGGATACCACCTAGACCTCAATAACAAGGCCACACTCCCATCTCTAACCTGTCGTTTGCTTAGAGTCAACAGATCTCGTATAACATGTAACAAGGCTCCTTTAGGGGTACAACTGTGACCATCCCAAGAACAAGGTGTATCTCTCTGGTAAGTAACTAGTGGCATAAGTACATAAAAGATAACAGTAGTATACATGATCATATAAACCATAGGGCAACACAAATCGTGTTTAATAAGGAAATTCTACCACAAGTACTCAGAAAGGATATAGGTAATAGCAGCTACATCATGAATGTTTATACTAACCAGATATGGATACAAGATTCAGTGCACCGAGTAGTAGGCAATCATAAGTCAGCCTCAATAGCTTGTATATTTCGATAGCCTCAAACCACACATATATACAAGCAAGAATCAAGCTCAGTGTACATACATGTCACCTATTCGCAAACCACCCAACCCCTTTCAGGCCCTTCTCAAAGCCACACATTATAAGAGTTCAGGTAGTTTAGTAGCTACAACTAACACAACCCTCAATACAATAACTAACATCCAATAATATCATGTACATATAACACAGATCAAATACAACCATATACAACATATACTCCATAACTAAATCCTTAAACAATACATTACTACATGTTCCAACTCAAATAAACATGTATTTTGACTCAGTCTATGGTTTAGAGAAAACCTAGCCTACATGGTAGATGACGTCTCGCATCCCAAACAATTCCAGTCGAGGTGTTCCCCTCCGAATCATTTTCCAATACTGTTCAGCTGTCAAAACATAAGTCACAAGATCATTATGGTTGATTTGTCTATAAAATCTCAAGAAACGAGTGGAGTTACATCAATTACACCTTATGTCAATAGCCAAAAATTGAGCCCAAAACATATCCCAAAAAATAGAGTAATGGCTGAAAAATGAAGTTGCATTTCTTATCGGAAAACATTTATTACATAATGTTTTGGTAAAATTCTGCAAACATACACCCAAATTAACAAGATTCATGCATACCACAACATGCCTACTGAAAAACAGAATAAGTTAGACATAAATTTACTTAATTTCGTAGAGAAATGACCGAGATATCGCAATGTAAAGTTTTCACACATTTTTTATATGTAATAAGAGAAAACAAGCGATTTTACCTCAAAATATATGTCGAATCCAAAATCCTATTTCACCATGTTATTCCTCATGAGAATTCGTAAAAACTAGCATTTTGAGTCACTCAAATTACATGAAAAGTTAGCCCGAAATCGCAGTACGAAGTTTGAAGGATTATATATATAACATATTCATGGAAACAATCTTTATATACAGGCTGACCTACTAACACGTTGCTGACATATGGCATATCCTTCAGCAATCATCCAACTCTTCTTTTTCAACATTTTGGGCTCGTTCGGACTCCAATTTTCGCAAAAGAAATATGTAACCCTAAGGATTTCGACGTTTTGGATCCAATGGTGTGGTCAAAATTTCCAATGGAGTTTCCTATGATAAAGCGAGGATCCCACTTTTTTATTTACAAGTTATAACAGAAAGCCCCTGGAGAGTCAAATCGAATCCGGACTTCCCTGCTATCAAACGAAAGGTCTTCGAGACAAAATTTACATTTTGGAGCTAAATGTGCTATCAAAATACTCATTCGGGGCATGGTTCCTGAGGGAATTGATGGAGTCAACTATTAACCATTTTCGGCAGCTAAATTTGCAATCCATGATATAGTTGCACAAGGCATGCTCCTAGCCTAATTCGATCGCTTCAAAACTAATGGAATCGTCAGAATTCCATTTCGAGACCAAATACTAGGACTTTATCTTAAAGCTTCATTTTAACTACCCGATTAACTCAAAAATCCACCTAATTACGAAATAACCAAACTAATAGCCATCTCAACAGTCCCGACAAATCACCAATGCTCGAGGTCATTATACATATACTCAAACCAACAAGGTAGTTGTAGAATTACATAAATGACTCAGAGGGTCATTAAAAAATCCACCACTAATAAGACTTTCGTCAGTGAAAGTACAAATGCAGACATAGTTGCCATATCTAGTTCGCCCCACCAGTGGTGTATCCAGGATTTTGTAATAGCGGATTCTTAATATATCTTTTACCATAACATTATTATAAATTACATACCATATAATTGTTTACGTGTAGAACTATTTGGCTGCAATAGTTTTTTTTGTTTTCTATTTTTTTATTGCAATATAGAAATAGGCAATGAAAAAATTACAATTAGTATTATCATAACAAAAGTAGACTAGTCACAAATAATAAAAGCATAATACATAAACATACTCTTTAAGTTTGCTTTAGCTAGTATCTACCCCCTTTAAGGTGTGCATAAAAAGGCATATGAAATTGAATATAATTAAACATGGAGACATACGTGTCTTACATGACATAATATATGTAGGATGTCACATCGAACACTATGACACGTGTGTTTTTTTTGTTCATGGTTTTAAAATTTTAACTGCACATGTGTCTTTTTCTTCAATTTCTTACAAATTTAAGTGTGTACTTATGTGCATCCAAGTTACAGGATATAGATGTCTATTGTGGTTCAATAAAAAGGAATATTTATTGTATGATGTAGATAATAAATGTATCTGTCCACTTTAATATTTTGGGATGGATATGAATAACAATATCATTGTTTACACTTGTGAGTGATTAATACTTTACATAAAAAAAATTAAGAGAAAATACATAAACCCCCCCCCCAAACTTGGCAGCGTAATTTACTTTAGCACCTAAACTACACGGACATTCATATACCCCCCAATAGAAATTCACAAGTGAATTTATTTCCACCCAAAAATATGACATGGTAAAAAAAAAAATAAAGGTACGTTTTATATTAATTTTTAGAAAAGAAAATACTATTTATATATATTATATGAAAAAATTTAAAAAATTTAAAAACCCACCCAACCCCCTACCCCACCTCTTTCTTCGTCTTCTTCAAAGCCCTCCACCCTCTTGTTTCTTCGTCAAAATACCTCACCCAGCTAACACCCCACCCAACTTCTCCTTCTTCAATCCCCCACCATGCCGCCCTCAACCCACAAGACATTGAATGCCGTCTTATACTTATGCTTCTCAGCAATCTGAATTTGCCACACAACCATCCCCAAAAATGAAGTTAATTTTCATCAATGTGGAAAATTTTGATTTTTTTTCTTTCCTTTTTTCTTCTTCCATGGATAGACCACCCTACACTTCAATTAATGTCTTCTTTCTCTTTGATTATCATAAATCTTCACAAATATTCTCTCTATTATCAATTTCTTTTAAGCAAATTCTTTGGTGTATTTTCATGAACAATTCCTTTTCCAATATTTTAACCTCAAATTATTTCTTCTACATGAAAAGTGGCACTAATTAATATCAATCACTGATTTTACCCAATTTCCATCAATAATTTGACTCTATTTAATTTGTCTAAAAAAATTCGAGGAAGAAGATAAAAAAACAAAAAGAATTCATCAACTCCCAGGTTCTATCGGAGAAGAAATATATCTTTACCTCAGATTCCAATGGATAACAAACATAAGTGAAAAGGTGCTGACGTGGAACTGAAGAAAATTAATAAACAAAAATAAAATAAAAAAAATTTAAATATATTTTAGTGTGGTGCTGACATGGTGCTGATGTAGCTCTGAGAAGGCACGTGTGCAGTGCACTCTCCCTTGTGAAACTGGTCTTGTACTATTAGGGTGGATCAAAATGCTCTTCTATGTTGTTAAGGGGGTATTTAAACGCCTATGTACTTTAGGTACTAAAGTAAGTTTCACTTTCAAGGTTCATTTTTTTTGGGGGGGGGGGGGGGGGGGGGGGGGGATGTCCATTATAATTTTATTCATTTTTGAGAAAGGTTATTCATAGGGAATTTGTTGAAATTTTTTGAAAGGTATTTTT
>JAPFFP010089392.1:0-21141 GCA_026153255.1 Solanum medicagineum
TATGCTCTATGAAAAGTCCTCTTCTAATTCGTGCTTTGTGCATTGTAGAGTTCTTTCATGCCTCCCAGAAGAGCGGTCAGAGGTAAAAGACGTCCCGTTAGATAGAATGTTAAACCACCTGAGCCTCTAGGACGTGAGGAGCCCATGGAACCAGCTATCCCTGTTTAACAACCCCCTCAAGATAATGTCTCTAATGGTGAGCTACGCTAGGCTATTCAAACTTTAGCCCAGGCTATCACAGCACCTGCTGGGAGACAAGGAGCGGGTAGGAAGGAAGCGCATGACACATCTAGAATCCGGGAATTCTTGAGGATGAATCCCCCTGAGTTCACAGGGTCTACATCCACTGAGGATCCTGAGAACTGTGTGGAGGAGCTTCAGAAAGTGTTCTAAGTGATGCATGTGGTTAATGCTGTCAGAGTTGAACTGGCTGCTTACCAACTCAAGAGTGTGGCCAGACTATAGCTTGACCAGTGGAAAAAGGGTAGAGGAGCGGATGCCCCAGTGCTGACTTGGGCAATATTTAAGGAAGCTTTCTTTGGGCTCTTCTTCCCAAGAGAATGAAAAGAGGCAAAGGTAAGAAAGTTCTTGAACTTGAAATAGGGCTCTATGACTGTGCAAGAGTAAGGGATAAGGTTTACTCAATTGTCTCGATATGCTCCGAACATGGTCACTGATATGAGGGGGAGAATGAGAATGTTTGTGGATGGGCTGAACAGAGGGCCAAAGAGAGATGGGAGGGAAGTAATACTTGTAAGTGATATGGATATTGGGAGACTGATGACCCTTGTGCAACAAGCTGATGAGGAGAGGCAGCATGATAGAGAGGAGTTTAGAAGTAAGAAAGCTAAAACATCCAACCATGAGGTTGGAAAGAAGGGTAATGGAAGCGGAGCCACAAACCATTTGTATGCCATGGGTAGTCGTCATGATCAGGAGAACTCCTAAGATATTGTGACGGGTATAATTCAAGTCTTTTCTCTTGATTGTTATGTTTTGATGGATCCTGGTGCCACATTATCTTTTGTAACTCCTTATGTAGCTAGTAGATTTGATAGAACCCTTGAGAGCCTTCTTAAACCCTTTGTTGTTTCTAAACTAGTGGGTGAGTCTATTCGAGCTGAGAGAGTCTATAGAGCTTGTGCAGTGTCCATCCATCATAGGGATACTATCATTGATTTGGTTGAGTTGGAGATGATTGATTTTGGTGTGATATTTGGGATTGATTGGCTTCATGCCTACTATGCCTCCATTAATTGTAGAGCCCAAACCATTAAGTTCCAATTTTTGAATAAAATGGTTATAGTGTGGAAGGATGATTCTGTTGCACCTAAAAGAAAGTATATCTCATATCTTAGAGCCAGAAAACTGATTTCTAAAGGATGTATCTATCACCTCGTACGAGTGAAGTCTGATGATATTGAGTCTCCAACTCTTGAGTCAGTCCCGATTGTGAATGAGTTTCCTAAAGTGTTTCCTAAGGATCTGCCTAGAGTCCCTCCTGATAGGGAGATTGACTTAAGGATTGATGTTCTTCCCGATACCCATCCTATCTCAATTCTATCTTATAGTATGGCCCTTGCTGAGTTGAAAGAGTTGAAAGAACAATTGAAAGAGCCGTTAGAGAAGGGCTTTATAAGGCCGAGTGTTTCTCTTTGGGGTGCCCTTGTCCTATTCGTGTGAAAGAAATATGGGTCTCTCAGAATGTGCATTGACTATAGGCAACTAAACAAGGTCACGATAAAGAATAAATATCCTCTCCCAAGGATAGGTGATTTGTTAGACCAACTTCAGGTGCCTCTTGTTTCTCAAAGATAGACCTAAGATCTGGCTACCATCAGTTAAAAGTGAGGAATGTGATATTCCAAAGATAACCTTTAGGACTAGATATGGCCATTTTGAGTTCTTGGTCATGTCTTTTGGGTTGACCAATGCACCTGTAGGCTTCATGGATTAGATAAATAGGGTTTTCAGATAATATCTTGATATGTTTGTGATTGTGTTCATCGACGATATTTTGGTGTATTCGAGAGATGAGGTGGAGCATGCAAATCACCTCAGAGTTGTCCTCCAAACACTTAAGGACCACGAGTTGTATGCAAAATTCTCGAAATATGAGTTCTAGCTTAAGTCATACTATACCATGTTGTCTTCGGTGATAGTATTCGAGTGGATGCCTGAAAGATTGAAGCGGTTAAGAACTGGCTCAAAATAACCTCTACGACTAACATAAGAAGTTTCTTGGGGTTGGCAAGCTACTACTGGAGGTTTGTTGATGGATTTTCTTCCCTATCCGCACCATTGACTAAGTTGACTCAGAAAAAGGTCAAATTTCAGTGTTTCGATGAATGTGAGAAAAGTTTCCAAGAGTTGAAGACGAGACTAACTACTGCACCCCTTTTAACCTTGCCCGAGGGACAGAGGACTTTGTGATCTATTGCGATGCTTCGAGAGTCGGATTAGGATATGTACTGATGTAGAGAGGGAAAGTGATAGCCTATGCTTCTAGACAACTTACGGTTTATGAGAGGAACTATCCGACCCATGATCTTGAGATTGCAGCGGTGGTGTGTGCACTTAAAGAATGGCACCACTACTTGTATGGAGTGCATGTGGATGTGTTCACTGATCATAAGAGCTTGCAGTCAACCTGTGACAGAGGAGATGGTTAGAGTTGCTCAAGGATTATGACATGAGTATTCTCTACCATCCAGGTAAAGCTAACATTGTTATTGATGTTCTTAGCAGGTTGTTAATGTGTAGCACAGCCCATGTTGAGGAAGCAAAGAGGGAGCTAGCAAGAGAAGTGCATCGATTGGCTCGACTACGAGTCCAACTTGAGGAAAATGATGAGGGAGTAGTTAGTGTTCAAAACGAGTCTGCTGCACCCTTAGCTGTAAAGGAAAGAAAAATAAGACTAAGATCTTATCATACTTCAATTAAAGGAGGTTTTCCACAGACAAAAAGTGATGGTCTTCTCCAAAGGGGGAGATGGAGTGTTGAGATATCAGAGTAGATTGTGCGTCCAGATGTTGATGGTGTTCGAGAAAGGATTATGGCGGAAGCCCATAGCTCTAGATATTTCATTCATCCTCTCTCTACCAAGATGTACCATGACTTGAGAGAAGTATATTGGTGAAGTGGAATGAAGAGGGATATTGTTGACTTCGTTTCAAAGTGCCCGAATTTGTCACGACCCAAGCCTAGGGCCTAGACGTGACACGGCGAACGGGGAACCAAAAGGAACCCCAAACAAGCCTCTTAACTTATCATTGCACATCATTGGTCGCGGAAGCACATAAAGGACATAAGGCGTAAGAATAGGCACAAAGGGGCTAAGGGAAAAGCTTACATAACATCATAATCAAGATACAAAGAGTCAAAGCTCATATGACAGATACATATCATGTCCAACAAAAACCTCTAATACATAGCTAAAAGCGGGGGCCAAGACAAGCAACCAGGCATACCCTCATAGTCAAAACATAAAATAAGAAGAATGTCCCAATATATAGTAAGAGCAACATAGACTAAGGTCTCCGAAGTGGAGGGCTCACCACAAGCTTGAGTAGTACTGATCTAGCTACATGGAGGAAGATGATCAACTTGGGCACTGGCTCCTACATAGTGATATCATGTAGGCAAGAGTATGCATTAGTACGTTTGAATGTACTAAGTATGTAGGATGCAATGCAACAAAAGATAGGCACCTTAATCAAAATGCATACAATAGGCAATAGGCATATCAATATGGCATGTATGATCAATGCATAAGGAAAACATGCTTAAGTAACTCATGCTCATATAGGATATCATATATGTAGAAGAGACCAAGCTATATTTCCAAAGTACAAACCCCTTGGTAGGTTAGTGATGATTTCACCCATCACCCTAGTGTGTGAGGTACAAACCTGTCATGCCCAAAGTCCCATCAAGGCGGACTGGCACCTGTTGCCAATAAAGCTCGGGAGAACCAACCAGTATCTATGCGCTTTCTATACATATTATAAGGGATTTCTACATTCAGCATGCCTTTAAAAACGTAAACAGTAATAACAAGCCAAAAGGAAATGCATATGGCAAGGTCGTTGGGGCCACGGTGTTTATAGTACGAGACATGACCACACTTTAATTTACATAGTCTACAAAGCCTCTAGATAAGGAAAAGTATCTGATAAGGGTTGGGACAGGCCCCGCCTTGACTAACTATACAATACAAAAATATAAGCTCTAGACACACAAAGCTTCGAAGTAACCTGGAGCTTGGTAACAGCAGTTGTATATCCTGTACTCCTACTGGGGAGATTTATTAGCACCTGTACCTGCAGCATGAAAAGGAGTTTTCCCGTAAGGGACGTCAGTACGAGATAATGTACTAAATATGTAAGGCAACAAATATTGTATATGAAGTAACAACTCAAATGAAACTATGCACTGGTGTAGGATAAGAGACCATCCTTAGTTATACTGTGGGATCATGTATTTTATGTTCTTTTTATTACTTTACCTTTACTGTATAATCTGTGCACATCATGTAATACAAATGACCAACTGATCAGTGGTAAATCTATATCAGGATCGGCCCTGGCTAGGCTTTTCCTTTAACCCCTTGGGCTACCCCCCATGATAGGATCGACCCTTGCTAGGTGATTCTTCCACCCCTCAGGTTACCACCCATCCATAAGCAATATACTTTACTTTATCTTTCAATTACCTTTGAGATGATTCTTTTGGTGGTTGTAATATTGGAGATGTAGGACTATAGATACAACATGTGACATGTAAATAATCACAAAAGAAAACACCACAACGAAAGGAGTAAGTTACACAAATAATGAAATGCATAAGAGGTAGAACAACACATGAACTTCATTTAGTAGAACGAATTCATGTATCTTGGTATACAAGTATGTATGCAGATTTAAAGGTCACTATGTATGGGAGCATATGAACATGTGAAAGAGTTGATACACGGTTAATAGTTGTGTCGGAGTTGTTAAGTGCCTTTATGTGCTAAGGAGGGATCTATATTTCATGCCAAATAAGACGAAATCAAGTAGCCTTACATACCTCGCTGTACGACCTCGCTATTACCTCGAGATAACCTTACCTTCCTCCAAATATTTATCTACAACATAATAAGTAATAAAACCAGCATTAGCAGCCAATAAATACATCTTGGCAGCCCACTCTCATAAAAACAACATACGGGCAGCAAGTGGGTAATTATAAACCCGAGCGTACTCTTTCAACCTTTCTGCCCCTAATCGTATTTTCTAATACACATTATTATATACATATCATGTGTAGTTTGTTTTAGTGCCATAACAGTCTTACAATAGCCCACAAAGCACAAGACATAACAAATCTATGCAACATACAAATAGGCGGCATAACATTACCTCCCTTCGCTACATTATGACGTTGACGATTCCAAAACTTTACCAACTTCAACCAAACTGTTCCCACAACATTTATACATATTAAAAGTCCTAAACCAATTCAAAAATAGTCCTCAAAATAGGTGGAGGAAGTGATACCATAGCCCCCAATCAATCAACCCACAAGTTCCTATTACGAGCACAATTACGATATCACACAAGAACTTACTTTCGTGGACTGTAAAAATGGTGCAGCGGCCTTTATACATCATTATAGAACCAATACTTATTACGAATAATAGCCTCCCTTCATAATAAATCCAACCAAAAAGAGGAAAAGCTTCCAAATAAACAAGAAAAATGTATAACAACTTTTGGAACACATGCTGTCCAACAATTTCAGCAAAGACATAAGCAACATAGTCTATTGTTTTGCATAAGAAAACCATACTAAACACACAACTATAATCACTTACCTTTACCTTCAAGGTTGAGGTCCTCCTTAACAACCCTAAAAGCTCCTTTTGGATGCTTTACAAAGTTAAGAAGTGTAGAGAGAAACCCTTAAGAAAATCTGTTTTTTTGTTCAAGTTGATCGACTTGAGTGAGTTGATTTTAAGCCCCTTTTAAAGGAGAACTTGGCCGGTGTAACTTTCTCATTTTAAGCCTTAATTTATCAAGAAATCAAAGTACCATTTTTCCCCTTTCACTTGGGCCGTATTGGGTTCAAATTGGATAGGCCTTTTGCTGCCTATTTTGTTTCCTTTCTCTTAGTTAGTTTTGGTCCAACTCACCAAGTGAGTTTTGTTGTACTTAGGCCCTTTCTCTATTATTATTGGGCTGAAAATATAGTCTATTTGTGATGCTAAAACATGGGATAAAGTTACACCCTTAACACGGACTTTATTCATAATCGGACTTGGACAAATTCGACGTCGGGCCTCGTCTCCATTTAGCTAGAAAATTTAAGCTAAGCAAGTAGGTGACTCACCTGCTAGCTTCTTAAGTCCTACAAGCACCTCAATTCTCTCACTTTATTTAGGGCCATGATCTCCTCAATTCGACTTTAAACTTATTTACACTCGACCCTCTTTCGCGGTAGACATACATATCGCCCTTTAATTGGAGATTCAAGAACTTTTAAAAATTGGTGCTAATTTGACCAAACCATATCATATTTCATCTGTATAGTACTAGTATTATAAGATGTGGGGTGTTTAAAAAAGCTTCATCCAGGTTAGTGATGATCGCACCCATCACCCTAGTGTGTGAGGTACAAACTCCTCATCTAGGTTAGTGATGATCGCACCCATCACCCTAGTGTGTGAGGTACAAGCCCCTTATTTAGGTTAGTGGCAATCTTACCTACCACCCTGGTATTTGAGATATTAACCCCTCAACTAGGTTACCTGGATCGAGCATGATTTAATGCAATACTTTATATAAAATATATATCATATACACAAGCTCTTTTCATCATCATATAGTCATTCATATCATATCTCATATTTTGTACCTTCAATTCCTCAAGAAACCACATCAGGACATTTTATCAAACACTTAGAGGGTGTATAATGCTAGTATAAAACCATGAAATATAGAGATGAAATCATGCAAGAAAATTCATTTTAAAACCATCAATCAACACCTTGCAACACCCTCAAGCAACATACATCAAAATCCCTCCTCAAATCTTACAATAGATCAAAGATGTATAGCTCAAAACATAGGAAAGCAGTCACAATTTCACATAGCTTTGACATAGTGTGCAGTGAATTTCATAATAAGCAAGACCCATTTGTAAATCAACTTTAAATCATGTAAATTGAGTAAAAGGAGACTTGGGTATCATGGGTGAAAGGAACCCATGAAAGAAACCCACATAGCTTGGCTTGGAGATGAGCTTGGTGAAGATTGGAGATAGAGACTTGAAGCTTGAAGAAGAACCTTGAAGGAAATTCTTAGTTCCAGAGGAGGGTTTGAGACTAGAATTTGGGAGTGAAAATATAGCTAAGTATTTTAGTGAGTATTGGGGAATGTTTAGGATGATATGAGGGTTAAATATGAATAAGTATAGGTAAAAACACGTTTGAAACACTTAGGACCAAGACTTAGAAGTCCTGGACCGAACCAAAAAAAAGGCACCTTTTTACACAAAGGCGCGTCGAGGAAGCAACGCGGATTCCTCTATGGAATTCGAACTTTGAAAAATTATAATTGCTAATCTTTCGCTCTTAAATCGAGATTAGACCCTTTTTCCCTAATTTCGACACCCAGAACAAGAATATGAAGACGGCTTTTCGATATCACTCACGGAGTTTGAGATATATGGAATTTAAAATTTTGGGCATTCCGAGGCACATTTTCAGGCACTTTTTGGGGTCTTTGCAATATCTCCTCCTTGGGAACATTCGTCCCCAAATGTAAAAGTGATGTACAAAACAAGAGTGATCATAAACAAGTCAGCCCCAACAAGAATGCAACATTACATTTAAGACACCATTTTGAAAATCTCAACATAGGTGTAAAATCATCCTAAACTTGCCAACTTAAACATGAATGATATGAATGGCATAGGGGCAGAAATACAAGACTTGAAGTCACATAGGGGACTTAGAATTAGTACCTTTGAATTGAGTAGAGTGGAAAATATAAGGATACTGCTTTTGCATGTCCGCTTCTGCCTCCCATGTAGCACTTTTGACTTGTTGATTTCTCCAAAGGACCTTAACGGATGTGACCTCCTAGTTCCTCAATTTCTTCACATGCCTATCCAAAATCTGAACTAGAGTCTCCTCATAAGTCAAGTTATCCTCAAAAACACCCATAATATCAAGAGGCACAATAGCATTAGGATCACCAACACATTTTCTCAATGTAGAGACATAGTACACCGGATGAACCAAATTCATTTCACTAGGAAACTTCAATTCATAAGCTACCTTGCCAACCCTCCTCAAGACCTCATAAGGACCAACATATCTTGGAATCAACTTTCTCTTTTTACCAAAATGGACCACACCTTTCATTGGAGAAACTTTCAAATAAACCCAATCACCCACTTTGAATTCACGGTCTTCTTGTCACATCGGCATAGGATTTTTGATGACTTTGGTCCATGTTTAACCTTTCTCTAATCATCCTAACCTTCTTAAGAGCCTCCATGACCAGACCTAGTCCCAATAAAGCCACTTCTCTAACCTCAAACCAACCAACCGGTGATGTACAACGTCTCCTATAAAGAACCTCAAAAGGAGTCATACCGATGCTAGAGTGATAGCTATTGTTGTAGGCAAACTCAATCAAAGGAAGATGGTCATCCCAAATACCCACCCCTCAACTCCAATACACATGCACTAAGCATATCTTCAAGGGTTTGAATGGTTCTTTCGGCTTGGCCATCCGTTTGGGGGTGAAAGGTCATACTAAGGTGAACTTTTGTACCAAGACCCCTTTGAAAAGGCCTCCAAAAGTGTGAAATGAATTGTGAACCACGATCCAATATGATGGACAAAGGAACCTCATGTAACTGCACTAACTCATGGATGTACAACCTTACATATCTTCATCCCCATATGTGGTTTTAATCGGTAGAAGTGACCCAACTTCGTTGTCCTATCAACCACCACCCAAATGGAATCAAAAGCCTTTTTAGTCTTGGGCAACCCAACCAAAAAAATCCACATTAATCACCTCCCACTTCCAAGTGGGAACCTCTATGTCTTGGGTTAGGCCACCCCGCCTTTGATGTTCGGCTTTGACTTGTTGACAACTATGGCAATCGAAAACGAATTTGGCAATGTCCCTCTTCATGCCTCCCCACCAATACACGTCCCTCAAATCTCTATACATTTTTGGTGGAACTGGGGTGGATAGAATAACAAAATTATGGGTCTCATCAAGGATCTTCTCCCTCAAACCATCGACATAAGGCACACATAACCTACCTTGGTACCTAAGGGCCCTATCTCCCCCTTGGGAGAAAACCTCTACTTTGTCCTTTTTCACCAAGGCCTTCAATTCAAGCAAGAAGGAGTCGAGATCTTGTGTTGCTATCACCTCATAAACCAATGAAGACTTAGACCCATCAATAACAACAACACCATCATCACCAACCTCTTCCAACCTAACCCCCAATCTAGCCAATTGATGCTCCTCCCTAGACATTTTCTTATCACCATCTTCAATATGAGCTAGGCTACCAATAGACACCCTACTCAAGGCATCCACCACAATATTTGCCTTTCCCGAATGATAGTGCACACTCATATCATAGACTTTAAGAAGTTATAACCATCTTCTTTGCCTCAACTTGAGGTCTTTTTGAGTGAAGACATATTGGAGGCTCTTATGATCAGTGAACACATCCACATGCACCCCATACAAGTAGTGATGCCAAATCTTTAATATAAACATAACGGCGGCTAACTCTAAATCATGGGTAGGGTAGTTCCTTTCATGTACCTTGAGTTCTCTAGATGCATAAGTTATGACCTTACCATTTTGCATCAACAACACAACCCAAAGCCATACTAGAAGCATCACAATACACAACAAATCCCTCAAGCCCATCCAGTAGTGACAATATAGGAGCAGACACAAGTTTATCCTTCAATGTTTGGAAGCTTCTTTCATATTCGTCGGTCCACACAAACTTAACCTTCTTTTGAGTCAATTTTGTCATAGGGGAAGCAATGGAGGAGAACCCATTCACAAACCTTCTATAGTAACCCGCAAGGCCCAAGAAACTCCTAATATCCGACAGGGTCAATGGTCTACCACCCCCCGACACCACATGACCCAAGAATGCAAACTACTTCAACCAAAGTTCACACTTTTCATATTTGGCATACAATTTCTCCTCCCTCAACCTTTGCAACACCACCCTCAAATTCCCTATATGCTCCTCCCTATTATGTGAATAGATCAATATATCATCAATGAATACCACAACAAAGGAACCAACGTAAGGTTTAAAGACCCTATTCATTAGGTTCATGAAGATGGCTGGTGCATTGGTCAACCCAAAAAACATCACAACAAACTCATAATGCCCATATCTAGTCAAGAAGGTCGTCTTGGGAATATCACACTCCCTCATCCTCACTTGATGATACCTAAACCGAAGATCAATCTTAGAGAAAAAGCTAGCCCCTTGCAATTGGTCAAACAAGTCATCAATCCTTGGAAGAGGATATCTATTCTCGATGGTGACCCTATTGAGTTGCCGATAGTCAATGCACATTCTAAGTAACCCATCTTTCTTTTTCACAAACAACACTAGGGCACCCCAAGGTGATTGAATAGGTATAATAAATTCCTTCTCCAACAAATCTTTCAATTGTTCAACTCCGTTGGGGCCATACGGTAAGGAGGAATGGAGATAGGTTGAGTATCGGGGAGGAGTCTATACCAAAATCTATTTCCCTTTTTGGAGGAACACTAGGAAGGTCATTTGGGAAGACATCAAGAAACTCATTTATAATCGGAACTAACTCTATGGAAGGGGCTTTAGACTCCACATCTCTAACCCTCACAAGATGATAAAGACACCCCTTAGAGATCAACTTACGGGCTTCAATGCATGAAAAGAATCTACCCTTGACCACCACATCTTGACTTTCCCACTCAAGGACGGGTTGATTAGAGAATTGAAACTTAACCCTATGGGTTCTACAATCAATAGAAGCATAGTAGGCATGCAACGAATCCATCCCAAGAATGACATCGAAATCTACCATGTCTAATTCAATAAGATAACAAGGCAACAACCTATGCAAAATGCAAATAGGACAACTTCTATAAACTTTCCTAGCAACAATAGAGGCACCAATAGGAGTAAACACTTCATATGACTCATGCAATAACTCGGGGTCAACGTTGAACTTTTTAGCAGCAAAAAGGGTAACAAAGGACAGAGTGGCACTCGGATCAGTCAAAGCATACACATCAAAGTCAAAGATTTTCAACATACCAGTAACAACATCGGGAACCTCACCAACCCCTTGCCTCCCATGTAGAGTATAAAATCGATTGTGCCTTGAGGCACCACCTTGAGGACTACCTATATCCAATAGAACCGCATTTGCACCCCGGCCTTTGCCACGATTTCTTGGATAATCAATCTTCTTGTGACCAAGTTCCCCACATTCATAGCATGCATTAGAACCCTTCAAACATGGGCCCCTATGACCCCCTCCACATTTAGGACACACACTATTAGGAGCCACACCACCAACACCTTGAGGCCTAGGGAGGTCATCGGTAAACCCCTTATTAGTAGCATGATGAAACCCTTGGCCTTGATGAAATCTAGTACCCGTTTGGAATTTACCCTTAAACCGAGCCCTCTTGGCCGCATGCCCCCTTCTCTTCCTTAACTTTTCATCCTCTATTTGCTCAGCATATGTCATCAACCGAGACAAGTCCATGTCACAAATTAGCATGGCGGACCGGCATTCTTCTCTTACCAAGTCGGAGACCCCCATCACGAACTTATTCATCCTAGATCTAGGATTGGCCACCAAATGAGGAGCATACTTTGAAAGTTGATTAAACTTGAGGGCATACTCCCACACACTCATAGTACCTTATTTCAAGTTCATAAACTCCACCAACTTAGCTTCCCTAAGCTCAAGAGGGAAAAACCGATTAAGGAAAGTTGATTTGATCTCCTCCTGAAGCACCACATTACCAATTCCCTTCTCACTCTTCCATTGATCATACCATATTTGGGCTACCCCGTTGAGTTGTTACGCTGACAACTCCACCTTTTCATTCGGCCAAACACCCATTATATTCAAGATCTTGTAGACCTTATCAATGAACTCTTGTGGATCTTCATCCACCTTTGACCTATAGAACACCGGAGGATTCATCCTCATGAAGTCTCTTACCCTAGCTCCCAGGGTAGTAGCAAGAGGGGCTTGGGCCACTTGATTGATTTGGTTGGCCATAACTTGGGCAAGCATAGTGAGAGCATCCCGGAGCTCACTATTGGTAGGTTCCTCCTCAGGAGTTTGGGCCCTTCTTCCTCTAGTGTTTGGCATGATGTAGCATAGAAAAGAACAATCATTAGGATGGGAAAACTTGCAACAACTCTATAGCACGACTTAGAATATGAAGAAGGAAAATATTTCCTAAAACGTCTCATAGCCTCCTACTCATAGTCATGGCGTGCTTCACAGCCATGAATAAGACTCTAATTGATGCGGTGTGTTGGACTCTAATAGTGCTCTGATACCAAGTTTGTCACGACCTAAGGTAAGGGCCTAGACGTGACACGGTGAATGAGAACACGAAGGAACCCCAAACAAGCCTCTTAACTTATCATTGCACATCATTGGTCGCAGAAGCACATAAAAGACATAAGACATAAGAATAAGGGAACAGGAGCTAAGGGAAAAGCTTGTATAACATCATAATCAAGAGACAAAGAGTTAAAGTTCATATCATAGATACATATCATGTCCAACAAGTACCTCTAATACAAAGCTAAGACGGAGGCCAAGACAAGCAACTGGGCTCACCCACATAGTCAAAATATAAAATAAGAAGAGTGTCTCAATACATAATAAGAGCAATATAGACTAATATCCCCGAAGTGGAGGACTTACCACAAGCTGGAGTAATACCGATCTAGCCACGTAGAGGGGAGGATGATCAACTTGGGCACGGGCTCCTACATGGTGATATCATGCAGGCAAGAGTATGCGTTAGTACATTTGAATGTACTAAGTATGTAGGATGCAATGCAACAAGAGATAGGCACCTTAATCAAAATGCATATAATAGGCAATAGGCATAATATGTCAATATGGCATGTCTGATCAATGCATAAGAAAAACGTGCTTAAGTAACTCATGCTCATATAGGATATCATATGTGTAGAAGAGACCAAGCTAGATTTTCAAAGTACAAACCCCTTGGTAGGTTAGTGATGATTTCACCCATTACCCTAGTGTGTAAGGTACAAACCCCTCATCTAGGTTAGTGATGATCGCACCCATCACCTTGGTGTATAAGGTACAAACCCCTCATCTAGGTTAGTGATGATCACACCCATCGTCCTAGTGTGTGAGGTACAAACCCCTCATCTAGGTTTGTGGCAATCTCACCTACCACCCTGGTGTTTGAGATATTAACCCATCGACTAGGTTACCCAGATCGAGCATGGTCTAATGAAATGCTTTATATAGAATTTATATCATATTCACAAGCTCTTTTCATCATTATATAGTCATTCATATCATATCTCATGTTTTGGACCTTCAATTCCTCAAGAAACCACATCCAAACATTTTATCAAACATTTAGAAGGTGTGTAATGCTAGTATAAAACCATGAAATATAGAGATGAAATCATGCAAAAAATTCATTGTAATACCATCAATCAACACCTTGCAACACCCTCAAGCAACATACATCAAAACCCCTCCTCAAATGTTACAATAGATCAAAGATTTGTAGATCAAAACATAGCAAAATATTCACAGTTTTACATAGCTTTAACATAGTGTGAAGTGAATTTCATAATAACAAAGACCCATTTGTAATCAACTTTAAATCATGCAATTTGAGTAAAAGGATACTTGGGTATCATGGGTGAAAGGAACCCATGAAAGAAACCCACATACCTTAGCTTGGACATGAGCTTGGCGAAGATTGGAGATGGAGACTTGAAGCTTGAAGAAGAACCTTGAAGGAAATCTTTAGTTCCAGATGAGGGTTTGAGACTAGAATTTGGGACTGAAAATACGGCTAAGTGTTTTAGTGAGTATTGGGGAATGTTTAGGATGATATGAGGGTGAAATATAAGTAAGTATAGGTAAAAACACGTTTGGGAACACTTAGGCCCAAGACTTAGAAGTCCTAGACCGAACTAAAGAAAACAGGAACCCTTTTACACAGAGGCACGTCGCGGAAGCGACGCAGATTCCTCTCTAGAATTCGCACTTAAAAAATTACAATTGCTAATCTTTTACTCTTAAATAGGGGTTAGACCCTTCTCCCCCTAATTTTGACCCTCTTAACAAGAATATAAAGTTGTATTTTCGATCTCGCACATGGATTTTAAGATATACTGAATTTAAAATTTGGGGCATTCCGAGGCACATTTTTGGGCACTTTTTGGGGTCGTTTTAGAATTGCCAAAAAGTGAAAGTTGAGCATCAAAGACCATGTGGATTGGCCCAGAACTTTTAGATCCCTGAATGAAAGTGGGAGATGATCAATATGGACTTTATTACTGGTCTACTGATGTATCAAAAGTAACATGATTCGTATGGGTGATTATGGATAAGATGACCAAATCGGCTCACTTCTTTGCAGTTAAGACAACTAACACTGTGGAGGAGTATGCCAGGTTGTACATCCAAGAGATTGTGAGGTTGCATGGAATTCCCTTGTCCATCATCTCGGACAAAGGAGCTCAATTCACCTTCAAATTTTGAAGATCTTTTAGAAAGGATTGGGTACTAAAGTAAATCTGAGCATGGCCTTTCATCCATAGACCGATGGTCAGTTGGAGAGTACAATCCAAATGTTAGAGGATATGTTGAGAGCCTGTGTTCTTGATTTCAAAGAAAATTGGGATGTTCATCTACCATTGATTGAATTTTCATATAACAATAGTTATCATATGAGCATCCAAGTGGCTCCCCACGAAGCTTCTTTGTATGGGAGGAGATGTAGCTCACCAATTGGGTGGTTCGAAGTTGGAGACGCGGAGTTGATTGGGCCTAATCTTGGTCATCAATCAATAGAGAAGGTTAAGGCCATTAAAGAGAGGTTGAAGACTGCACAAACTCGCCAGAAATACTATACCGATGTGAGGAGAAGAGACTTAGAGTTTGAGGTAAATGATTCGGTATGCTTGAAAATGTTACCTATGAAGGGTGTCATGAGATTTTGGAAGAAGGTGAAATTGAGTCCTCGCTATATAGGTCCCTATCAGATTGTAAAGAGGATTGGAAAAGTTGCTTATAAGTTAGAGTTTCTTTTTGAGTTAGATGGTATTC
Source organism: Solanum medicagineum (assembly GCA_026153255.1). NCBI lineage: Eukaryota > Viridiplantae > Streptophyta > Magnoliopsida > Solanales > Solanaceae > Solanum > Solanum medicagineum. The sequence goes on from JAPFFP010089392.1 coordinate 15,401, forward strand.
ACCCAGCGTTCCACGTTTTGATGTAGAAGAAGTGCTTGGGAGATTCTGCCTTGGTGATCCCTGCTGAAAGTATTAGAGTGATGGATAGCTTGTCCTACGAAGAGATTCCGGTTCAATCTTTGATCGTCAAGTTCACAAGTTGAGAACCAAAGAGATAGCCTTAGTCAAAATCCTGTAGAGAAATTAATTCGTTGATGAAGCCACATGGGAAGTTGAGGAAGAGATGAAAGCAAAATATTTGCACCTATTCGTACCCAATGATGAGAATGTTAAAGGTAATTTCCTTACCCTTAACTAAATTGATTGATTTATTCTTGAGTTGATTGTACATTCTAGAGTCCGAATAGAGTTGATTGATGATTAAGGAAGAGTCAAGAGTTTGCTTGATAGATGTGAATGTTGAGATGAGTTTTGAGTCCATTTGTGCCTTGATATCCACCTTTACTCATCATTCGAGGAGGAATGATCTCAAGAGGGAGATGATGTAACACCCGATAAAATTACCAAAATACCCCTAAAGGAGAGGTATGTGCATAACGCATCTTCCCATACTCAGTTTGCAAATTCGAAATCGAATTTGTGATCGGCATGAAAAATTAAGCGGGAAAATAGTCTCGATCAATTTTTAGAATGACCGAATCAAAAGATAATTTTTCGATCCGAAAATGAAAAATAGTGTTGGTATGCAACAGAGGCACGTCGTGCCTCTGTAGCGAAGATGCACTTATTTTTAATTTTTTTTACGAGATTGAAAAACTTATTCGAAAAATTTCAGAAAAAAATATATATATGTGCGCGCTTAGTCCACATCGCAGACTGGGCTATTTTGAAGTGAAATTTTTCTAAAATTTGTGAGGGGTATTCTAGACAATTCTCAACCCTTTCGAAACTGAAAATACAATCAAAAGTAGGTCGTTTTGAGCATAAAAAGGGCCTAAACTCCCATTCTAAGTCCTTCTAAGTCTTGGAGAAATTTAGTGCTTCAGATAAGAGAAGAGAAGAACGTAAGATTGGAGAATTCAAGGGAGAATACTTGAAGATTGATCGTTAAAGCTTCACCCCAGGTATGTAAGGCTAAACTAAAAGCATGAGATTGTTCTCTCATATGTCCCATAAATGCTCATAGAAGAGTTGAAAGTCTACTGAGTCTACATACATGATTCTTGATAGTTTTTCTTGAAGTTTATATTAATTACATGTATTTTCTTATGTTGATGATCATCATAAACTTGTTTCCCTGATTTGAATACTTTTCATGAGATATTGTATAAACCCCATATGTTAACTTTTAAAAACATGCATGAATGAATCTAGGGATTGAGTATTAGAGCCTTGATTTGAGAATGTCAATTGTGATTGTGATGTGAGAATGATGATAAGTTGATAGAACTTGATGGTCCCATGAGTCTCTATAAATGAACTCTAATGATTTGTCTATTCGATTGTTTCCTAATGATTGTTCTAAGCCTTGCGTTATTGATTAAGATATTGATTGATGAGATGATAAGAGTCTTTAGGAGACTGATTGAATGATGAGTGCCTCAACGAGGCTGATTGAGATAGTTTGATTGGGATGGATTGGCTTATGAGCATTGAGTCTTGATAGTATGGTCGACAGTATTCCTGCCATACCAAAATTCCTATTATTTAGAGCAAGAAGCTTCGCCAAAAACAAGCAAGATGATATCGAGCACCGAAAGAGTAAGAGTTAATCCAACTCGCACTCACCAAACTATGTAGCCAGGTGTAGGTGAGGATTAGGACCATCACATTATATTATGTTGAGGTTCCCTCTGTATAGAAGTCCCTGAAAAAATAGAGGACTTGTAGATTGTTGTCTCCATTTTGGATTATCCATTATGGTTTCAATGTGTTCTCTACTTGGAAAATATGGAACAGTTGTGGCAACAACGGCAGCTTGTTATACAATTACTGGCTCATAAGTGATTGTTGTCAGATAAGAGAAACTCCTAGAAAGTTCTCACATTGAATACTCTAAATCGAGATGAGATGCGTTAAGTCGAGTTCTATTGGGTTGAGTCTGATTTGATTGATGAGGTTTGATTTGTTGATGGGTAACTTGTCTATTCTTTATTCTTGCTTTAGATAGACATTTGACATGTTGATTGGTTACTATTTTTAGTTGATGATTGTTCCATATTATCCTACCTGCTTCTATTTCATTCAGTCATTTTATATATCGTACATTCCACGTACTGACGCCACTCGGCGCTGCATCATTTTATGATGGAGATACAGGGATTAGACATTATCAACAGGCGCATCATTGAGGATCTAGGACCTTCAGCTGATTGGTGAGCCTCCCCTACTTCGGAGGATTCAATATATTTATTTTATCTTGCTTTAGAGTTAGACTTGATTAGCTTTATTTTGATTAAGGTAGCCATGAGTCTTTCATTGGCACCACTTAATAGTGATAGAGGCTTCATAGACTAGAGTCGGATGTTGATTGACAAGATTGTGAGCTAGTTCTTTCTACAAGTCTTTTATTATTATTATATTATTTTGAGAACCAGATGAGATGTGCCCATTTACTTTCCTTTGCCTTTCGCTGATTAGTAAAGTTTATTTAATTAAATGGATATGATGAGACTAAGTGGTTTGCTTGGGGACTAGCAATAGTCTCTAGGTGCCGGCCACGTCTTGGGTACCCTCCCGGGAAGTGACAAGGAATTTAAATGTTTACCTATTTAAACTTGCTAGTTTTAGTTAGTGAAGTTCTTAGTTCTCCCATTGGAGGGTTACTGTGGGTGCCACTCACAGCTATTCGAGATCTGAGATTAGGATTAGGTCTCAAGGAAGGTATCAATATTAGGTTTGGTTTGGATCGAGGTACAATCTCTCAAGGTTGGGGTCGATATCAAATGTCACAACCAGAACGTAGGGCCTAGCTGTGACGCGACAAATGTGACACTTGAAGGTGTCCCATTCGAGCCTCTTTTTCATATCATAAGCATTCATAAGGTAAAATAAGTAATTCATAAGAGAGTAAGCAAGCAGAATATATTGTCATGCCCTGGGAGGGTACCCTTAGTGTGGCTGGCACTCGAGAACCATTGTTGGTTCTCAAGCGAACCACTTGGCTCAATCACTCATTCATCAATAGTGAAAGACTCAATTTATGTACAAGGAGCGTTTTAGTGGGATCATCAATTAAAGACTCAATAAAATAATGGTTAAAACTGACAATCCACATCCATTCAATATTGTGAAAATAGTTTGAAAAGTACAAGTCTTTTTAAAGTTAAACATCAACTCTAATCCATCATTGTCTATGAATCCTCTATCTCTAAGCATCTAGATAATTCCACTGACAGGTTCATGGCTACCTCAAATCAAAATAAAGGTACTAAACTCAAAGCAAGAAGGACATAAGTGATATCCTCTGAATGCAGGGGAAGACTCACCAATTAGCTGATAGAGATAAGATCTACAAGAAAGCGTCTGTTGACGATCTCTAATACATGTCTCCATATCATGAAAAGATGCAAGTCCAAATGGATGTCAGTACTTGGAAATAGCTAGAAAGAAAAGAACACAATCATAGATACTCAACTCCAGGGACTCAACTCAAAAAACTTAATGAAGAAAGATATGTAACTCAATTAGAATGTCATAAGTCAAGTAAAAATATAGTTTATCTAGAGACCAATCACATCCAATCCAATCCAATCAAAGTATTATCATGTCATATTGGAAGTTTCTCTAACTGACGATCATCACCTTTGAGCCGGTAATGATATAACAAACTGGTGTCATTGCCTACTTGTCCAATACCTTGCGAGGGTAAGGGACGCTCACAATCAACCAATCAAACCCTATTAAAGTACTTCAGAGGTATAGCCTCTATCCAATTAAGCCTATGCTGGAGATGTAGTTATTGAGTTCAAGTCAAACTTACTTTCACTCAATTCGCTACTCAATACTCCTCTTAAGACTTAATACACATAAAATAACCCATCTAATTAATGAGTCTCATAAGGACCCTTATCAATCCATCATGATCAAGCCTTTCGGCGTATCAATCATCCAATCAGTTTTCAATCACATCCTTCAATAAGTGTTTAGAAAATCATTTAGAGCACTATCAATTTAGATAAAGTTCAATTTATGAGGAATTATAGGACCACCATGTTCTATGAACATTATAATCATCATCATTCTCACATCACAATCACAATCATATTGTCAAGGCTCTGAACTCATTCCCTAAGTTCATTCATGCAAATTTAAAAAAAAAATATCTAGGATTTATAAAATAATTTATATAAAAATTTTTTTTAGTAAATCAAGTTTATAATTATCATCAAGTATATAAAAATACATATAATATATAGTGTACAAGAAAACTTCAAAGAAATATGCATGGAAACTCAATACTTTCACAATATTTCTATTACCAATAAATGCATCTAATACTTGAGTTCAAGAGACATATAATCAATGTTTATGTGGTAATTGATGCAATCCAGGTATTCAAGAAGTTAACTCATGAGAACTATCAATTATATAATAGCATGTGAGAATATTCTAGGATTTTAAGAAAATTCTCAAGAAATCGTTCATGGAGGCTAAATCTTCACAATTCAATTGATTTGGGTTATAGGGCACATGGAAGGACTCTATCCATGTTTTAAATAGTCTTACATATCTAGAAGAGAAAAATCTCTTGAAGAGACATTTGGTTTGAACTTGAATATGAAGAACCCTAGGATCTTCTTTGGGAGAACTTTGAACGTAGAAATCTAATATTTTCAGGAGTTTATGGGTTGATGGGAGATTATTGGTCTATATGATAGGATTAGGAAAGTTAACTAAGGGTAAAATTTCAAAAATATCCTTTTAGGAAAGTCAAAAAATCATCAAAAAATTTTAAAAAAATGACTTTTTAATGAGTTTCAGTTGCCAAATCAGTGGTTTTAAGGCCCATCACTGAACCATTGAGCAGTACACTGACTGGTGACCTTGGGTCACCCCTTTTTTTTACAGTTTTTGAAGGTTTTCAGAATAATTTGGTGGTCAAAATTGATGGATCGCTGAAACGTTCAGCGGTCAAATTGATCGTCATCCAATTACACAGATTCGGCAGGCTTCAGTAAAATGGTCATAACATTTTACTTCAAACTCCGATTAAAACAAAATTAGAAGAGTTGGAAAATTGATTCAAAGATCTTTAATTGATATATTATAGATCACCTAATTCATTATCTATTGAGAGATTTGTCCATTTGAAGTTGACCCTTCTATGAACTCATATTGAAACTTAGCTGATGGAAAAGTTTTGAACTTGATTTTGGCCTTGGGTGTCCCTTATAGTCTCAAACCATATCTGACATACTTAAAATACTTAGGAAAGGATCTTAAAGTACATTCAAAGCTGTGGAAATATTAGGTCACTTAATTTCACAAAATTTCATATCGAAACTCAACCAGTAATGAAGGTTTCAACTCAACTTTGTCTTAAAAGATTTTTGTGACCTCAATTCATCTCAAATTTGTATTCATCTCAAATCTTTCATCCCCTATAGAATGGACTTTAATACCTATATATATAGTCTCATACGCATAAGAGGGAAGTTTAAACCTTAGCCTAGGAATTTTCAAGATGTTACATATATCAATATCAAAGTCATAATTTCCTTTAGGAGTATTACATCATAATGTCCAACACATGTTGCTAACTCATATATCTAGACGACAGAGTTTAGAACATGCTACTA
>JAPFFP010089400.1:0-21140 GCA_026153255.1 Solanum medicagineum
TAACTCAAATGCACGATTCATGTTAGTAATAGTGCACTCTTTCTAATCAATCAACTTAGCACGCTAATCGGCTTTTCTTCAACCTGGTGCAGTCTTTCTAACATTCTAATTACATTATCGTAAAGGATCACATATGCAAGACTTCTAACATTACTATCTCTATCGCCTCATAGACGAGCCATACTCGAAAGGTTTAGAGCATCACATGAATCATCGTAGATTTCTTAGGAAATAGCTCTATCGCATGATTCAAAATCTGAAAGAAGGGAAACTTTTCCTAATGTCCTATAGCCTCCCTATTATAGATGTGGCGCGTTTCACACCAATAATAAGGAATCTACTAGACACGGCTTCATAAACTCCCTAGGACACTTGAACTCTGTACTCTGATACCAAGTTCGCCACACCCCGGGAGGGTACCCTTGGCGTGGCCGGCACTCAGAGACTATTGCTAGTCCCTGAGCGAACCACATGGCCTCATCATCACCTCATACTCATGTCACAACCCAAGCCTAGGGCCTTGATGTGACACGACAAATGGGGACCCCAAAGGGACACCAATCAAACCTCTTAACATATCATTACATATCCTTGGTTGCAGAAGCATTAAACAACAATAAAGGAATAACAATAAGGGAAAAGGGACTAGGGGAAATCCTTCTTTTCACAAATCTTTAAAATAGTCAAAGGGAGCCAAACTTATAGCATCATTACATAACTTATCCAACAACACCTCTAAACATAGAACTTAGTGGGGGCCAAGACAAGCAACCGGGCTCACCCTCATAGTCAAAACATACAATAAAGGAAGGAGAGTCGTTATACATAGCACAAGATCAAAGACATTGTCCCTGAAGTTCGAGGATTCACCAACTTGCTTTGTAGAGATAGTACTAGCCACGGGGAGGATGAGGATGATCGTGAGGAGCTCCAGTTCCTACATGATAACATCAAGTATGTAGGATGCAATGCAACAAGAGATATGCAACATAGGCAAAATACAATATTATATGCAATGGATAGCATAATAACAATATGACATGTACGAGTGATGCTTGAAGTAAAACATGCTAATATGGAACATATTACATGTGAAGGAAGAAACCATCATAATAGACCAAGCAAACTTAGTACTTGGAATCCAAGGTAAACCACTCCTTAGAAGTGATTAAGGAATCCACCCCTCAATTGGTTGATGAACATGACCACCCTCCATCGAAAGTAATTGAGGTATCAACCCCTCAGTTGGTTGATGGCTTACCACCCCTATCCGAGGCGATTGACGTATCAACCCCTCAATTGGTTGACAGACATGACTACCCTCCACAGGAAGTGATTGAGGTATCAACCCCTCAATTAGTTGTCATACATAACCACCCTCCACCGAAAATGATTGAGGTATCAACCCCTCAATTGGTTGATGGCTTACCACCCCCATCCGAGGCGATTGAGATATCAACCCCTCAATTGGTTGTGGTCAACCCATAACACTATAGATAGATATCATGCAATCATCACATAAATACCATCCTTTCATCATCATAAAGTCACTTAACTCATATGTCAAGTATTAGGCCTTCAACAACTGAAGATACATTAACTGCACATTTTATCAAACACTTGGCGGGTGTGCAATGCTAGTACAAAATCATGCAATTCAAGAGTGAAATAATGTGACAAAAATCAATGTAAATCACCCACCAACACTTGGTAATACCCTCATGCAAGATACGTCAAAACTCTTCATCAAATCTCTTCATAGATCATAGATTTATAGCTCAAGACATGCTTAAATAGTCAACACTTTCTGAAACCCCAACATAGTTCATATTCAAATTCATAGTAAGTAAGACCCATAAATAAATCAATTTAGAAACATTCAATTTATGAAAAAAGGGAGCTTGGGCACCATGGGTGAAAGAACCCAATGGTTAAAACCCACATACCTTAGCTTTGGAGAATTCCTTGATGAAGATTAGAATGGAGACTTGAAGCTTGAGTGAAATCCTTAAGATTTGAAATGAGTTGTGGCACTTGAATTTTGAGTAAAATATTTGTCTAAGTGTTTCAGAGAGTATTGGAGAATATCTTGTATGATATGAAGGTGAAATATGGCTAAGTATAGGTATGTTCACACATGGGGAGGCTTAGGCCCAAGACTCCGAAGCCTTGGACCGAAACAAAAAATTGGTAGCAAAATAACACATCTGCGCGACAGCTCCGCGTCACGGAGAGAATGCGTACCCTCACTGGAATGTGAAATTTTAGCAAAATGAAATTTCACTACAGATGCTCTAAAATTGGGGCTAGACCCATTCCCCACTCAATTTTGCCCCCTGATCAAGAATATGAAGTCGGACTTTTGATATCGTGCACGAAGTTTGAGATAAATAGAAATTACGAATTTGGGCACTTTCGGGGCACATTTTCGGGCACTTTTTGGGGTCATTTCAAATCAACAGCGGAAGAAAAATGCTCAAACAAAAGACTGTAAAGTAATTAAATTACCCAGTCCATATATAACAAGAAAATTTTTAATAAAACAAAAGTTGGAAAAGGTACAATACTCAACATCCTCTACTCAATGCTTATGCAGTCTTTACCTCTAACATCTAGAGGGTATCATGATGGACCATAGCTACCCAACTCAAGGAAAATACAATACGTAGTTAAAAAAAGGGCTCCTCCGAAGGTAAGGAGGGCTTACCATCTCTGGAATCATGGATTTGAACTTCAACGGTGCGTCTACTAAAATCCTCTAATAGCTGTCTGTGCATCATGACAGGATACAGCGCCGAGTGACGTCAGTACATGGAATGTACGATATGTAAAATAGCTCAAGAAAATAAATAGGGCTCAAACTCAATCAAACGATTCAACACGAGACTCAACTCCTCATCTCATAACTCAACTCGAGTAATTCATGCAAGTGTGAAGTTTGACATCATGCTTTAGAAATAGACTCAGTGTTTAATACATCTTAGTTCGAAAATCATGATATGCTCAACTCAAGTGTTTGCTTGGAAGTTTCTCTAACTGACATAAATCTCTATCCCACTATGTGCTTTGGTGATGTACAATGAAAAGACGTCATTGCCATATACACCCTAAACTTGCCACGGAATAGGACGTCAAGCTCTACCTCTCTCTCTCTTGGATCCAAAGAGAATGTCCATCTATTGGGACATGTGCCACCAAAATTATCTCGTGCGACCGTCATACATTGGTAACGTAGTTCTTGGGTGCTCCTCAGTCACCCAACTCGATGCTCTATACTCTTGTAAGACTAAAATGTGTTCATAAAAATTAGCTCAACTCATCTCTTTGACTCATCTCGAACAAGTCAACTCAATTCTCAATAACTCAACTCGATTACTCAATAACTTAGGACCGTCGTCCATGCAATGTAACTCAAGACTCTAATTCACATTCATGCAAGACTCTCACTGATTACGGTCAAGTACGTCATATCATCCAGGCTCAACACATTAGATATAATAGGTAATCTGTACATACATATATAAAACAAGAAAACATACTTCTCAGGTTCAATTTATTTGTTTTAGAAGGTTTGATTCAAAATTTTTAATTTAGTCAGTAACTAAGAAAATACTAAATTTAGGGCTAGGGTATCAAGCATTCACATAACATTCATATTTCATGGCAATGATGATGAAATTCATAAATTGACTCAAGTATTTTCATGAAAACTCCAACATGTACAAGGATTTGGAACTCTAGAACCACAGGATTTAAAACATGCGATTTATACTCATGATTTGAACTCAAACAGACGAAGGGGCGCGTGGATGAACATAAGCCAATGCTTTAGGTAGCCTTACATACCTGGGATGAAGGTAGATAATCAAACTGGCACGAATTTGACTTGAAATCCTCGACTCCTTGCTCTTCTCTCTTCTTTTTTAGCCTTAGGTCTTTTTCGAGGACTTTACATGGGGTCCACGACGTGGACTGTGTAATTGTTTGATATTTTTCGCAAAAAATCTTCCCAATGAGCTTTCTAATCCCATAGAAAATTTTTAAACAAAATTAAGTGTTGGTCCAAGGCAGGTGCGCATTGGACACCTGTCGCGCACCCTCACTGGTTTGCGTTTTCAAATTTAAAAAATTATCTTTTGATCCAGTTGCTCTAAAAATCAACCGAGACCACTGACCTGCTCGATTTTTCATGCTTATCGCAAATTCGGCCTCAAATTTTCCATCAGAGCAAAGGAGGACGCGTTATGTGTACATCTCTCTTCTAGGGGTATTTTGAAAATCTTACTGAGCGTTACATTATCTCCCCCTTGGAATTATCCTCAAATGATGAGTGGGGATGGACATCAAGGCACGAATAACAATCGAAGCTCTTCCCATTACTCACTCAATCAACCAAACTCTCGACTCCTCATTGATCTTAACAGTCTTTGTTCAGACTCAGGAATATACACATTAAGAACTTAATTACTCATATACTCCAACTCATGGGTGAACATTGACTCAAGAGTAGAAAACTTAACTCATTAGAGGGCATCACCATCTGCAGGTCATAACTCTAGTCAAGGCCTAAGTTTTGCTGCATGCTCTCACCAAAGTCAAGCCTAACTCAAAGTCACCTTGTGCTACCTCGTAAGTTGGTCACAATCCTATAATCGATCTTGTAAGGTTCTCATTTTATACCTTAGACATCCTCACTAGAAGGCATGAACGGAACATCTGAACTTAAGCAATTCGAATCATTCGAACACCAAGTCAATCAATTGTTCGGACTCAAGAAGAAAGTCATCAACTCTAATCGAGAATGGGACTATCGTGATATGCAAGACTTTATGAACACTCTTAAGCTCAACTCCCCATCTCAATTGTGCTCCTTTTCATGGCACTCTACTCCCTCAATTCAAGCTCATAACTCTTATTCAAATCTCCACCTAACCACGTCCTCGTCTTCCATTCAGGCCTACTTCTGAGTCTCAAGGTGCTATCCCTAAGATGATCATATTCCTATGAAGCTAACCCTCAACTCAAACTATATAACTCATCATGGATTTTCACTTAGAGAATGTTACTCCTTCTCACTACTCTAACATATCTACCTGAAACATTCTCTCAAAAGTCATTGATAGCCTTCTCCAATCACTCATATAATGACATACAACCATTTAAGCCTATCACTCCAATTACTTCAACAATGTCTTAAAATTTTCAATCCTAGTGTCACTTCTACCTCCACCATTCAATTAGCTCTCACTCAAAGTCACACCAATATACTCTTACCTATCTATTGCACATCATAAGGTCTCATCTCTCCCTTTTTTCTATCTCTATCCCTACATGACACAAGTTTAACACCAATATCCCGATAAGGATGCATTCATTCCTCCTCATTTACCCTCACTCTCAGTCTACTACTATCAGCATCACAATTACACCTGGAGGAACTCAACATCTCCCCCTTCGCGAAACCTCAAACTACTACTCTCCATGCAAAATAAGCAAGAATACCCATTTTTTTTATGTTCATTATTTAAGCATTTAAAAATATATATTCTTTATTATTATTTGTACGAGTTTATATTTTAATGTTTTCCCAAAAAATTGTATAATTTCGCATTCATAATTTAACAAAATATTATTATTATTATTATTATTATTATTATTATTATTATTATTATTATTATTATTATTATTATTTACTCACTTTTGGCATTTACAATTTATTTTATTTTATAAATGAATTTTATAAGTTATTAATTTACCATAAATAACATTGATTTATTTCATTTTATAATAAATATAATTCGTGATATAGTAAAATTTATTTACGTAGTAATTTATATTGTATATTTTGATACAATTTTATTTAGCCCCAACTATATCTCAAATTTCAAAATATTAAACTTGGCCAAATCTTTTCATATTTTGGAAGAATCTCAATTAATTTTCCTTCCATATGTTGAATCCTATCTTTCCAAAAATCACTCCAATAATCTTTTTACTTTGAAAATTTTATTCTCTTAAATTGATTATTCTATTTCCTTTCTTGCTTCCACCCCAACAACTCTTTTTGTTTCTCCTTCATAAAAAGACAATAGGTGCATCAATGCACAAAACAAAAGAGGGATAGATGCATACACAAACAACAATACACATATAATAACATTCTTAACCCCATAGAAAAAAAACTGGCAGCCAAAAATGCATACATACACGGCAACTTAAAACAATAATAAAAAAAGAATATATAGATAAGCAAGAAACACCAAGCATTCATCCTCTCAACTCATCAATTTTGTTATTAGAACCACCTCCAAATACCGTCAAATTCGTCCATGAAATATCTATTGCGGCGAGGTTGAAAACTCAAAGTTCTAGTTCAAGTATGCTTAGCTGATGATTTTTAGAGGTGTTGATATCAAGTTTTTTGATATAAAGGTCCATTTCTTATACTTACTTTCAAATTTTCTTATGTTTGCTTCTAAAACATTTTATTTTCATAATTAGGTGAATATGCTTCCACCAATTGGATCTTTTATATATGTGATGACATATCTTAATTAGCTTTATTTTGTTATTTTAGTGTATTTGCCTACTCATTTATTTTACTGGGTTCATTAAGTTTAAGGAATTGGATTGGAAATATTTAAGAATATTAACTACTAATGCTAATATGATATGGTAAACTAGAAATGATGAATACTACAATATTAGATATTCATGTACATTTTGTTACTGTACTGCTTACTAGTTTTTGTTTATTGTTGTACGTGAAGTAATTGTTATTACTAATAGGATTTGTTAATGCTCTTTTTGTTCGTTAGTTCAAGCTAAAAATAATTTAGTCGTATAGTAGTAAGCTTTAAGGAGATGAGATATAAATATATTTCGAACCTTCTTATGTGGTAACTTTGATGTGGTTACTCATTTTAAATATTTTTTTCTTATGTGATTACTTTGATTAAGAATCTTTATTACTCTATAATTTATTTATTTTTATTTGATTACTTAAATATTAAGAACATATGTACTCTCACTCGCTTTTGAATATTATTACATACATCTTAATGGAATGAAATCACTTGAAGTCCAACCACAATGAGTGAAGGGCCAAGGCGAGAAGTCGAGCTCAAGTGAAATCGTTATCCCAAGAGAAAGGCTTCATCGTCAATTTAAAAAGGTCCACTTCTTACTTTACTATCTCTTTAAGTTTTTTGTGTATTTTCGTAATTAAATTATTGAATTATTGAGCATAACGTGTTTGTTTCTCTTTCTCGCATTTGTTATGTAATTGCTTGTGTTGGTTTATTTGTTAAAGTGTCTTTCCTGTATAGACTTAATTTGAGAATAGCTATCTAAGTCAGTTCATGAACTATAGCAATATTATGAGTAAGATTTGATTTCTTAGATCATTTTAAAAAGTTGGTGTGATATTTGTTATTCATAAATTTCGAGTTTTCCTCTACCCATAATGTCTTGAATTGGAGTGAAATGAACAAGACTTTATGTGATGTTAAAGCTCTCACTTTGATATCTAAAAATTTGGAGCATTCTTCTCATAGTTTTAATGATTAAATAGGCAAAAGTCATGAGAGAATTGATTAATTTGCATTTGATTTCTAGTTTAGATGATTCAAGGTTTAAATATAGTGGATGTTATTGGAATTATTACTTCTTGTTCCATCCAAACATGTTTCTTATGTCACTTTCTTTCATCGGATTATTTAATAGACTTTTTTTAATTATATTAATATTTTTTTAGTTTGGTTAAATTTTATTCTGGAAACATTGATTTATTGTATGTAGTTGGTGTTTATTTTCAAGTTTGATTAAATTTTATCCTCCGAAAATATTGATTTATTGTGTGTAGTTGGTATTTATTTTTTTTACGCAAGATCAAATTTGAGGCCAAACTAACAATTTTATTGAAGAAGATCAAGATGAGATGCAAATTTATTTTAACACTCTTGTTATCTTTTTGTATGCCTACTTCGACACAGAGTCATTACTACTTGATCTTTATTTATTTTTCATTTTTTTATTAGCTAAATGTTAAGGACATCTACATATTCTCACCCTTTTGAATATTTTACATATACTACACAACGAGATGACATAGCTTGAAGTCCAATCACAATGAATGGAGGAATCAACATTTGAAGCGGAGCGCAAGTGGAGTCATTACCCCTAGAAGGGTCAGGTACGTTTTGGGAAATGATGAAAGGAAAATAGGCTATAGCTGACTTCTTGTATAAAGCACACATAGAGCTTTATAAAAATGAAGCAAACTCGTTGCTCCCTCTTATTCTAATTTTAGTAGTCACTCTTTTGAATGTCACAAAAAAACTTGACAATATTTTACTATTATGCAAAATTATAGATGTACCTTAATTAAATTCAAACATCAAAATATTCATAGTTAAGTTTGGCATGACTTCAAAAAATATTGATTCATTTTATTTGGTACTCTTAAATATATTTTTTTTTTTATGATTTTTAAAATTTCTTTTTAGACATCTAAAAAAAAGAGTCGATTTATAAAGATGTAATAGAGGGAGTAACATCACATCGGGCCCATTGCTAGCCTTGTCGCATCTTGATCCCACTCTTTTAACTTCAACTTATATATGATTAATTTATTATTTATTTAATCTCTCATATTATATTTGTCATCAGATTAATTAAAGTGGTGTATATTTTACTAATAATTTATTTCGTTATGTGAAATGTTGTAATTCATGAGGGATGACTAGAATATTACTTATTAGTGGATCTTTCAAAATATTAAACTGCTTATCATTATAGACTGCCTTTTATTGTACGTAACGGGGCATTAGTTATTTTTATGAAACTTTTGGTAGTTTGAAATTTTACCATATGCCAGTCTCTTGATCATTATATTAGGTTCATCTTTGTACTTCGTATTGTCTAGACCCTTTATACATATGATTTGGAAGCGATCAGGTTAGTTCTTCTATTCTCCTTGTCCTTATTTTATTTATTTATTTATTTTTATATTAGCTTTCTCTTTATGTTGATATTATTCAAATACTTTAAGCATTTTATGGAGAGCAACCAGGTTAGTCTCCTTTTCCTTTGTCATTAATATTATCAATTTTTATTTTGTTTGACAACTTGAGAATATGATTGCTTGGTTGACTTAATAAATTTTGTGGCATGAGTAGTTTGTCTTATTTATTTTAATACATGTTAGAAATCTTATAACTAATTTTTTTTTTTTTTTGTAACTTGTTTAGGATACAGATTTTGTAAATGATAGCTTTTCTAAATCTTGAGTAAATATATTTTCAACATGTGATAGTAAATAAAACGTATATGACTTATTTTTTGAGTGTATAATAAACTATTTTATTTATCTTTTTTATTTTTTTTAGTTTACTTGGTTATTATCTTTTCTTTTATTTATTTTATTATATTGCATGTAACTTTTTCGTTTAGAATGTTACAAGAATGAACTTTTTATACTAGTCATGTGTCTATCTTTATTGTTCTAATTATATGTGATATGTTTAATATTTTATGCCTAAAGATTTGATTATTTCATTTACCTTGCTTGTAATTTTCACCCACACATAAAATGCGAGATACGACCGGGACCTGTATTTGTGGACCTCAAAGGGGGCCTAACACCTTCCGTTCGAGGTATACTTGAACCCTTACCTGATCTCTGGTGACTTTAGACCCTTAGTTAGTTTTAGGTTAAAATGGTGTCCTAATGAGCCTCAAATGATTAGGTGGCGACTCTTCAATTTTCAAATCCCAAAAGAGTCTCTTGCCACGGCGTCGTCCAGGTTTCCATCTTTTCGCGAGAAAAAATGGGGCGCGACAACTACTTTCCTTGCAAATGGATTCAATGTGTCCCGAAGTCATAGTTGACCTCTTTGAAGTTTGTATCCCTGTAGGTGAGTTAGTAATTGCAAAAAGAGTTTATAGAAATTGTCTCGTGTCTATCTTGCATAAAGTTGTCCCCTGTGACCAAGTAGAACTTTTTATGGTTGATTTTGATGTCATTCTTGGGATGGATTAGTTTCATGCCTCCTATGCTGTTATAGATTGTTGAACTCGTAGAGCCAAAATTCAATTTTCAAATGACCAATTCTTGAGTTGAAGGGTAATAGTTCTATATGTATGGGTCGATTTGTTTCTAATCTTAAAGCTCATAAGATGATTCCTAAGGAGTGTGTCTATCACCTAGTGAGGGTTAAAGATGTCACTTCTGAGGTTTCGTCTCTCGAGTTGATTCCCATTGTCAATGAGTTCCTCGATGTCTTTCCTGAAGAATTGTCTGGTGTTCCTCCCAAAAGAAAATAGATTAAGGCATAGATCTTCTTCTCGATACCCAACCTATCTCCTTTCTTCCTTACCAAATGGCCCCGACGAAATTAAAAGAGTTTGAAAGAGCAATTGAAAGATTTGTTGGAGAAGGATTTCATTAGACCAAGTAGGTCTCCATCGGGTGCTTCAGTGTTGTTTGTAAGGAAGAAAGAAAGGTAGCTCTGAATGTGGATGGACTATCGCCAATTGAACAAGGTGATCATAAAGAACAAATATTCACTTTAGAGAATAGATGACTTATTTGACTAATTGCAAAGGGATAGACATTTCTCTAAGATTGATATTTGGTTTGGCTATAATCAACTAAGGGTAAGGGAGTGTGAGATTCTCAAAATGGCTTTCTGGACAACGTATGATAAGTTTAAATTTGTGTTGATGACATTTGGTTTGGCTAATGCATAAGCGATATTCATGGATCTAATGAATAGGTTATTCAAGCCCTATCTTAATTCATTTGTCGTTGTCTTCATAGATAATATTCTGGTGTATTCTCGGAGTAGCGAGGAGCACACAAACCATTTGAGGATTTTGCTTCAAACTATGAGGGAGAGATAACTGTTTGCCAAGTTTAGCAAATGTGAGTTTTTGTTGGAAGAAGTGACATATTTTGTAGGCATATGGTGGCTAGTGTAGGAATTAAAGTCGATCCTAAGAAGATGGAGGTGGTGAAGAATTGTCTAAGACCATTGACTTCTTTAGACATTAGGAGTTTTAGGGTCTAGTCGAGTATTACAAGAATTTTATTGAAGGGTTCTCCTCTATTTTTTCACGATTGATAAGGTTGATTTAAAAGAAAGCAAAATTTGTGTAGACGGATAAGTGTGAGAAAAGCTTCCAAACCTTAAAGGATCAGTTAACTTTGTCTGCAATCTTGATCTTGTCGTAGAGTACCAAGGAATTTGTTGTGTATTGTGATGGAAGGGACCCATAGATGAACATCTATATATCTTAAGTAGAGAATTATCTTGAAACATGAATTTTAATGGAGGAATTTGTAGAAACCCTAGCTTGACCTTCCTTCAGTTCAGGACAATTTTATGGAGAAGAAGAGTTGGAAGAATTTGTGAGAGATTTGAGTGATATTTAGGATCAGAGTAAAATAATAGTATAAAAATGATTATAGGTGTATTAATAGGGCCAACACAATGTAGTTTAGGGGATAAAATGGTGGAAAAGTTAAAAAATATCCTTGATGAAAAATTGTGAAACAGAATCGACGAGACCCTTCTAGGGGTTGTAGATCAGTCCATGACACATTATGGGATTTCGTAGATCCTAGGCCGATTTTAATAGTTCGGGATCCCCAACTATAGAATGCTTCTATAATTCATAGATGATTATACAAACCCATCATGTTGGTTGGTAGAATAAATACTAAGACCCTAAAATTTAGTACAAACATCACAACACCTTTGTACGACCTGTGTGACGATCCATAATTATTCCCCGCAGAACCTCCACATAGTTAGCAAAAAGTCTAGACTTCATTGTCCAACCCTACGAGTCCATTGTATGACTCGTACAATCTTTTATGGGTTGTACAAACCATTCACAAATTGCCTCTCTTATTTTCCTAATTTTTACTCGTACAATATTTTATAGGTCGCACAAATCATTCATAAACTGCTTCTCTTATTTTCCTAATTTTTTCCTAAGTGTTGGGGTATTTCACAAGCCCTAACTCAACCCGTATTTCCTTTTACGAGCTCGTCCTGTTCAATCGTAATAAAAGTTCTGCAATCCAATTCATTTCCAAACCTGACCCTACATCTACTGCCTTCAATCTATGGTCCGTAGCTCAATGTTCAATTAAAAGATCCATTGCATGCAATTTGAACAATAGAAATCATCAATTAGCTTCCTATCATTACTTTCTTTTTCATATACATTGTCACGACCCAAGCGTAGGGCCTAGACATGACACAACGAATGGGAACCCGAAGGGACCCAAACAAGCTTGTTAGCATATCAATGACACATCCTTGGTCGCGAAAGCAAAGTAAACAACAACAAGAGATATAAAATAAAAAGGAAGCGGGACTAAGGGAAGTCTTTGATGATCATTAAAGCTTTAAAGAGTCAACCTCAAGCACAAGTGCATCATAATACCTAACAATACCTCTAACATGGAATGGAGCGGGGGCCAAGACACTTTCGGGGCTCACTCTCATAGTAACAAATGTTCAAAATAAAGAAATCTCAAAAAAGCAAGAGTAATAAAGATAGTGTCCTCGGATTGAGGATTCACCAAAGCTTGCTTCTAAGGATCGTACTAGCCACGTGGAGGATGATAAAATGGTGCTCTGGTCCCTACATGGTAATATCATGTAGGCATATAGTATGCGTTAGTATGTTTGAATGTACTAAGTATGTAGGATGCAATGCGACAAGATATAAGCTAATATAGTCAAAATGCATAATAATAAGTAATAGATAAGTATAATCTCAATATGACATGTATGATCAATGCTTGAAGTAAAACATTCTTGTAAATCATTTAACTTGCATAGAACACAAAACATGTGTGAGAAGAGACCTTAACCGACAAAAGTAAGACCAAACGAGCTACAACTTGTAATCCCGATGATTACCCCTCATTGGTAAAGAGGTATTCTACTTGCCAAGGTAAATCATACTTCACCTTATGGGAGCCCCGTCACATTTCGAAGAAGTAGCCCCCTTTACGGGAACCCATCCCATTTCGGGGTAGATTTTATGATAAAATGCACTAAATGGATCCACTAGTATAGCAAGGGTAAAATATAATCCTTTGTTGTCACATTGTTTGAGGAAAGGAGTATGGACCCTTGAAGGTGGTCCATGCCGACATCCAATCCATCGGTGCTAAGTCTAATCCCACTGAATACTTGAAATAATCATACTTTAATCATAACATAAATAGCTTGTAAGAACATGACTTGAGTAGCTCATAAAAATGTTTGACCTATAATGGTGGCGTAACTCGAAACATGAGAGTAGATCATAATCATACATGAACCCTTGCCTTAACATGAATGACTCACAAGAGGTAAAAATCTTGAAATAGGGCTTGACTTTATAATTGTGATATCGTAGATACTTCTCATGAATTCAATACATACTTGAAAGCCCTTAATTAACATATAGTCACTTGACTTGTAAATCATGAAATACATCATCAATAACTTGAGAAATCTTGACTTGACATTCTATCAAACACTTGGTGGGTTCATGATACTAGTTCAAAATCATGCAGTTCGAGAGTGAAATAAGATGAGAAAACTAAATGCAAATCAACCCACCAACATGTAGTAAAAACCCAAGTAGAGTACCTTGAAATTCATCGTAAAATCTCATAATAGATCGTAGTTTCATAGCTCAAAAAATGCATAGTCTCAATAGATATACCCGAATCCTGGTATGAGCTTAAAAAATATAGTCATGCATAATCAATCAATATTTCATAAAACCCCAACATAATTCATGCTCATAATTCATAATAAGAGATACTCATAGGTAATACAACTTGAAAACATGCAATTTTCATGAAAAGAGAGATTGGGCTCCAAGGGTGAAAGGACCCAATGGATGAAACCCACATACCTCAAACTTGGATTTTCTTTAGTTGAGCTTGAAGGAAACTTAGAGCTTGAAGTGAATCCTTGAGTTCCAAAGTTAAGCTTGAAATCCTTGAGATTTGAATGAGATATTTGGTTAAGTCTTTGAATGGTTTTTGTAAGGTTTTGAGTGATATACAGTTGAAAAATGGCTAAATATGGGTATTTTCACGTATAAGTTGGCATGCGATTATGACTCCAATGGCCTTGGGCGCATAAGAAAAACTAAGAAAAAATCTATATTCGTCCGCGTCTGTTCTGCAATACGGACCCATCACGAAGGACAAAATAACATTGATCCGCGCCCAGTCTGCGTCGCGGCCTAGTCACTAATGCATACTAGCATTTTAAAATTAGCGAAATTTATTTATCACTATAGGTCCTCTAAAATCCAGGTTATACCCAGTTCCCACTCAATTTTGCTCCCTGATCGAGAATATGAAGTCAAATTTTTGGTATCACGCACAGATTCTGAGATATATAAAAATTACATTTAGGGGAATTCCGAAGCACATTTTTAGGGCGTTTCAATATCTCCCCCATGAAAACATTCGTCCCTGAATGTCAAAGAAACATGCATGAGAGAAGTGATCATGAAGATTTCAACCCGATACGAATGCAAGAAATATATTTAAGCATCATTTTCAAAAATTTCAACATGAATGCCAAAAATCACTATAAACTTATCAATATAAACATGAATACATACAAAATAACATGAGGGCTAAAACTTAGGACATGAAATCATATAGGGGACTTAAATTAGTACCTTCGGCTTGAGTAGAATGGAAGAGATATGGGTATCGCTTTCTCATGTGCCCCTCAGCTTCCCATATGGCACTTTCAACTTGTTGATTCCTCCAAAAGACCTTAACGGAAGCTACCTCTTTGTTTCTCAACCTCTTTACTTGTCTAACCAAAATTTCCATTGGACCTCCTCATAGGTCAAATTATCTTCTACAACACCCACAACATCCAAGGGCACCATAGTATTTGGGTCACCTACACACTTTCTTAACATAGACACATGGAAGACCGGATGAACCATATTTATCTCCATAGGCAACTCCAACTCATATGCAACCTTACCCTCTCTTCTTAAAACTTTATAAGGACCCATGAACCTTTGGCTCAATTTCCCCCTTTTGCCAAATTGGACCACACCCTTCATAGGTGATATTTTCAAATAAACTCAATCACAAACCTTAAACTCAAGATCTCTTCTACTCATATCAGAGTGGGTCTTTTATCTACTTTGGGTTGTTCTCAATCTCTCCCTGTCAACCTCACCTTCAAATGGCCTCCATGACCAAATCCGGACCTAGCAAAGCTATCTCCCCCACTTCAAACCACCCAACTAGGGATCTACAACACCTACCATAAAGAGCTTCAAAGGGAGCTATACCAATGCTTGAGTGGTAGCTATTGTTGTAAACAAACTTAATGAGTGAAAAATGTTCATCCCAACTATCCTTGAACTCCAAAACACAAGCTCTAAGCATATCCTCAAGAGTTTGGATAGTCCTCTCAGCTTGACCATCCATTTGAGGATGAACAGTCGTGCTAAGCTTAACCTTGGTACCAAGACCTCTTTGGAAGGACCTTCAAAAGTGTGAAGTGAATTGAACACCACGATTCGAAATGATAGACAAGGGCACCCCATACAATCTAACAAACTTATGAATGTAAAACTTGGCATAATCTTCGGCACCATAAATGGTTTGACCGGTAGGAAGTGAGCCGACATTGTCATTCTATCCACAACAACCCAAATAGAGTCAAAATGTTTCCTAGCCTTAGGAAACCCAACCACAAAATACATGTTAATCTCTTCCCACTTCCAAGTAGGAATCTCTACTTGGGACAGACCACCCCGCCTTTGATGTTAGTCCTTTACTTGTTTGCAATTGTGACATCCGAATATGAACTTGGCAAAGTCCCTCTTCATACCACCCCACCAATACAGCTCCCTCAAGTCTCTATACAGCTTTGTAGAACCAGGGTAAATAGAATAGGATGAATTATGAGTCTCCTTCAAGATCAATTCTTTCAATTCATCCATATTTAGCACACACAATCTACCTTGGTACCTAAGGACACCATCTCCTCCTTGGGAGAAAACCTCCACTTTACCATCTCTCACCAAGCCCGTCAACTCTATCAAGGCGGGGTCAAGATTTTGTTTTACCTTTACCTCCTCAATCAAGGAAGATTTAGAACCATTAACCACCACTACACCACCATTATCAACTTCATCCAATCTAGCCAACCGGTTAACCTCTATAGCCACCTCCTTGCCACTATCATCAACATGATCTAGACTACCCATGGACACTCTACTTAGAGCATCGACGACAACATTAGCTTTGCTAGGGTTATAATGCACACTTATATCATAATCTTTAAGGAGCTCTAACCACCTTCTTTTTCTCAAGTTAAGTTCTTTTGGGTGAACACATATTGAAGACTCTTTGCGGTTGATAAACACATCAACATGAACAACATACAAGTAGTGACACCAAATTTTCAAAGCAAATACCACGGCCACCAATTCAAGAACATAGGTAGGATAATTCTTCTTATGCACCTTAAGTTGTCTAGAGGCATCTGCTACCACCTTGCTATTTTGCATCAAAACACACCCCAAACCAATTTTTGAGGCATCACAATATACAACAAATCCTTCCAACCCTTCCGGTAGAGCCAAGATAGGAGCAGAGACAAGCTATCTTTCAAGGTTTGGAAACTCTTTTCACATTCATCGATCCACACAAATTTTGCCTTATTTTGGGTCAACTTTGTCATAGGGGAAGCAATAGAAGAGGACCCATTTACAAACCTCCGGTAATAACCCGCCAAACCCAAGAAACTCCTAGTATTCGATGGAGTCAAAGGTCTAGGCCAATTTCTAATCACCTCTGTCTTCTTAGGATCCACCTTAATGCCATCACTCGACACCACATGCCTAAGAAAAGTAACCTCTTTCAACCAAAACTCACATTTTTCATATTTAGCATGCAACCCCTCCTCCCTCAAGATTTGCAACACCACCCTCAAATGATTCACATGCTCCTCCTTACTATGGGAATAAATCAAGATATCATCAATAAAAATCACCACAAATAAGTCAACGTAGGGTTTAAAGACCCTATTCATGATATCCATAAATATAGTCGGTGCATTAGTCAACCCAAAGGATATAACCACAAACTCAAAATGCTCATACCTAGTCCCGAAAGCCGTCTTCGGAATATCACACTCCTTCACTTTCACTTGGTGATACCCGGACTGAAGATCAATCTTAGAAAAGTGACTAGCCCCTTGAAGTTGATCAAAAAGATCATCGATTCTTGGTGTCAATAATCAATGCACATTCTAAGAGAACTATCTTTTTTGTTCACAAACAACATCGGTGCATCCCAAGGAGGTTTACTAGGCCTTATGAAATCCTTTTCCAACAAATCCCTCAATTTCTCCTTCAACTCCTTTGGAGCCATACAATAAGGGGGAATAGAAATGGTTTGAATATCAGGAAGAAGGACTATACTAAAATCTATTTCCCTTTCAGGAAGAACACCGGGTTGCTCATCGGGAAAGACATCAAGAAGCTCATTAACCACCAGAACCGACTCAATAGGAAGAATTTTGGATTCAATATCCCTAACCCTCAGAAAATGATATAGACAACTCGTAGAAATCAACTTTTGGGCTTTAAGACAAGAAATGAATCTACCCTTGACCACCACATCACGACTTTCCCACTCAAGGACGGGCTTATTAGGCAATTGGAATTTAACCCTATGGGTTCTACAATCAATAGAAGCACAATATACATGCAATCAATCCATCCCAAAAATGACATCAAAATCCACCATATCTAATTCAACAACATCACAAGGCAAGACTTTATGCAAAATGAACACGGGACAATTTCTATACACTCTTTTAGGAACAATGGACTCATCAACGGGGGTAGATTTTTCATAAGGTTGACACAACAATTCGGGACTAACATGAAGCTTTTTGGCAACAAAAGGAGTAATAAAAGAAAGAGGGGCACCCGAGTCTATCAATGCATACACATCAAAATAAAAAACCTTTAACATACCGATGATGACATCGGACACATCATCCACCCCTTATCTCCCTTGAAGAGCATAGAATCTTGCCTTAGAGCACCCCCGTATTGGCCTCCTCTTCCCTTTTTGACCTGCATTTGCACCTTGACCTTGTGGATGACCATCTCAACCTTTGTTTAACACATGAGGACAATCAATAACCTTGTGACCCATCTCACCACAACCAAAGCAAGCATTAGAATTTCTCAAATATGGACCACTATGATTCTTTTTACACCTTGGGCATCTAGGATTCGTCATTCCTCCATTACCACCTTGAAATTTTCGCTTGGTCACCCTATCATTGGTAAACCTCTTGTTAGGAGCATTAGACGATCCTTGGCTTTGGAACTTCTAGCATTGAGGAAACCGGCCACCCTTAGAACCTTAGAAACAACCTTCAAAAATGAGCCCTCTTGGACTCATCACTTCTTCTTTTTCTAAGCTTGTCTCCTCTCTAGTTGCTCGGCATATGTCATGAGGCGGGAAAAGTCCATATCACTCACTAACATGGCGGTATGACACTCTTCATTAACCAAGTCGGACACTCTCGATACATATTTGTTCATCCTTGATCTGGGTTCGACAGCCAATTGTGGAGCATACTTGGAGAGTTGGTTGAACTTGAGGACATACTCCCTCACACTCATGGAACCTTGCTTAAGGTTCATAAACTCCATCATCTTAGCCTTTCTTAGATTGATAGAAAAGAACCAATTGAGGAATGTGGCTTTGAACTCTTCCCAATGGATAGCATCATCATTCCCGTTCTCCAACTTCCATTGTGTAAACCAAATTTGAGTTACCCCTTTGAGTTAGGCCACTAACTCCACCTTTTCCTCCAAATTGACCCCCATGATAGATAGCACCTTGTACACCTCATCTATGAACTCTTGGGGATCCTCATCCATCTTAGACACATGGAACTCCGGCGGGTTCATTCTTGTGAAATCCCTCACCCTAGAAGCCGAAATGGAAGCATGAGGAGCTTGGTCCCCTTGGTTGATTTGGTTGGTCATAGCATGAGCCAACATTGCAATAGCATCTCGGAACTCATCTTGGCCTACCCCTCCCTCTTGAGGAGCGATAGGGGTCAGTTGCTCCTCGAATGCACGGGCTCTCCTTAGTCTCCCTCTTGGAATTGGTATGATCTAGAAGAGCAAAGAGCATTTTTTAGGGTAAAAAGCTTTATCTTAACTTCTAGAGCACAATATAAATCATGAAGAAGTAAAACATTTCATAAAATGCCTCATAACCTCTTACTCATAGTTGTGGCGCATTCCACAACCATGAATAAGACTCTAATCAACGCGGTGTGTTGGATTCCGAGGATCATTAACTACCTAGTGCTCTGCTACCAAGTTTGTCACTACCCAAGCTTAAGGCTTAGACGTGACACAGTGAATGGGAATCAGAAGGGACCGAAAACAAGCCTCTTAGCATATCAATTACATATCCTTGGTCATGAAAGCAAAGTAAACAACAACAAGAGATATAAAATAAAAGGGAAGCGGAACTAAAGGAAGTCTTTGATGATCATTAAAGCAGTAAAGAGTCAACCTCAAGCATAAGTGCATCATAATATCCAACAACACCTCTAACATGGAATGGAGCGGGGGCCAAGACACTTTCCTGCTCACTCTCATAGTAACAAATGTTCAACATAAAGAAGTCTCAAAATAGTAAGAGTAATAAAGATAGTGTCCTCGGACTTGAAGATTCACCAAAGCTTGCTTCAAAGGATCGTACTAGCCATGTGAAGGATGATCAAATGGTGCTCCAGTCCCTACATGGTCATATCATGTAAACATGGAGTATGTGTTAGCACGTTCGAATGTACTAAGTATGTAGGATGCAATGTAACAAGACATAAGCCAATATAGTCAAAATGCATAATAATAAACAATAGATAAGTATAATCTCAATATGGCATGCATGATTAATGCTTGAAGTAAAATATGTTTGTAAATCATTTAACTTGCATAGAACATAATAAATGTGTGGAAAGAGACCCTAACCGACAAAAGTAAGACTAAGCGAGCTACAACTTGGAATCCCGATTATTACCTCTCATCTGTAAAGAGGTGTTTTACTTGCCAAGGTAAACCATACTTCACCTTATGGGAGCCCGTTACATTTTGGAAAAGTAACCCCCCTCCCCTTATGGGAACCCATCCCATTTCGGGGTGTATTTCATGATAAACTGCACTTAATTGATCCACTAGTATAGCAAGGGTAAAGTATACTCTTATGTTGGCACAAAGTTTGACGAAAGGAGTATGGACCCATGAAGATAGTCCACGCCGACATACAATCCATCGGTGCTAAGTTTAATCCCACTGAATACTTGAAATAATCATACTCTAATCATAACATGAATAGCTTGTAAGAACATGACTTGAGTAGCTCATAAACATGCTTGACCTCTAATGGTGAGCCTAACTTGAAACATGAGAATAGATCATAATCATACATGAACCTTTACCTTAACATGAATGGCTCACAAGAGGTAAAAATCTTGAAATAGGGCTTAACTTGATACTTGTAAAATCATAGATACTTTTCATGAATTCAACTCATACTTAAAAGTCCTTAATCATCTCACAGTCACTTGACTTGTAAATCATGAAATGGATCATCAATAACTTGAGAATTCTTAAATTGACATTTTATCAAACACTTGGTGTGTTCATGATACTAGTTCAAAATTATGCAATTCGAGAGTGAAATAAGATGAGAAAACATGATGCAAATCAACCCACCAACATGTAGTAAAACCCCCATGTAGGGTACCTTGAAATCGATAATCAAATCTCATAATAGATCATAGTTTCATAGCTCAAAACATGCATAGTCTCAATGGATATAATCAAATCATGGTAATAACTTGAAATAGATAGTCATGCATAATCAATCATTATTTCATAAATCCCCGACATTGTTAGACCCGTATATTTCAATTGGAATGAGTGTGCAGTTGGGAGAGTAACTTAAGTCGGAAGTCCTTAAATGGGTTGAAATTTTAAAGATTAGGGACCAAGGTAGGATTATTGCAAGTTGGGGACCTCATGTTACA
>JAPFFP010089419.1:0-21137 GCA_026153255.1 Solanum medicagineum
AGGGGGGGTTGTAGGCCTGGGTAACTTTGTTGAGGGGTTGGTACCTCAAGCTCCTAGCTCGGGGGTGGTAGGCCCTAGTAACCTCATTTGGGGTTTGTACCCATCAACCATGTTGGGGAATTTGCACTCCATCAACCTTGTTGGGGGGTTTGTACTACATCAACCTCACGCACCTATCCAAGGCAGTGGTAGGCCTTGGCTTGCACTAAGAACGGTCACTAGTTACACTTTATGATCCATATATGCATGATTTACTATGAGCATCTTCCATGCATGCCATATTGCTATATGTGCTCATTGCCTATACTTATGCATTTGAATGATATTACCATCACTTGTTGCATTGCGTCCTACATACTTAGTACACTCAAATTTACTAACACATACTCTATGCCTATGTGATGTCACCATATAGGAACCAATGCATCGCTTGATCTTCCACCTCCTCCATGCGGCTAGTACGATTGTCTCTCAAGCTTGTTAGTGAGTCCTCCATTTCAGGGATGGTTCTTATGATCTCTTGCAATGTACTAAGACGATCTTACCTTTATTCATGTATTGACTATGAGGGTGAGCCCAATTATTTTTCGTAGCCCCAGCTCTTACCTATGTAGTAGAGGTGTTGTTGGGCATATTATGTAGCTATGCTATGAGCCTTGACTCTCTTGTTTCTTGATGATATGATATGGAAGTTTACCCTTACCCCTAATTCCTTTGCTTATGCTTATCTCTTATTGTCATTTAAATTGATTCACATTCCATTACACATGCTAGTTTATGAACCTGCTGATGATAAGCGGACCCTTTAACCTAGCTAGTGGGTCACAAGAGGTCCATGATGTATCATCAGACCCTGAGGCTGACGTACCACAGACGAGGCAGCAGCAGCCAAAGCTTCACATACTCAGGCTCAGGCTGATAGCTCTTACCTGTCTGAAGAGAAAGGTAGTGAAACGACGGTGAATAGTATGCCCCAGACGAGACGATTGGCAGAGAAGTCTAGTTCTAAGGAGGGCCCTGAGGACAGAGGAGATACTGAGTCCTCCATCGCACTATCTTCTTCATCAGTACCGGATGCTAATACTCACCATTGGTGTGTTGTTGGTATGGAGGATATATTTGTGTCGTGGGAGGATGCCACTTCTGCACATTCTACGCTTACAGAACACTTACTAACATATGAAAAATTTAACACGTTACATGTTAACCATATCTAAGTATTGAATTCAAAATAGTTAAATGTATTGAATTTTGTTCCAAAGGTTCTTTAGTTAATTTCTAGCTCAAGTTTTTGGCATAAGTACCTTTAAAGTAATTTAAACTACTATCTTGTGGGATATTTATATATTGCCATACTATTGTAGAACACTGAAAAGTATTACATGTTAAAATACAAGGACATAAAATTCACTAGTTTCTGTCTCATACGATCATCTTAACATAACTGATATTTTAATATAGAAATAAGCTCGCCGGCTCCAATTTAACTAAACATACCAAAACTTAAAGATTACAAACCATGGTTCCATAATTTACACTAGCCTTTAAAATTTATACATACATATGCACAGAAGAATCACATGCATGACCCAAAACTACTACAATACATATGTCTAGATGCAAATCTAATCTTTTACATAGCTCCCAAAATTTATCTTCAATGGCCATTTTCAAGCATCATTGCGGGTATTCCCTACGATAGAAACAACTATCGCTAAGAATGAAGCTTAGTGGAATAAAAGCCAAATGCGGAAGCCGTTAGATTCCTCAATTTTGCTTTCTTAGGTCAAAGGACAACACAATTGGAATACAATTAATAGACTAAGCTAACAAACATATCAATAGTATCAAGTAGGATATTTAAATTTCTAAGTATCAAGAGTTCTTCGAACAAATTTCACAAGACATTAAAATGACAATTTTCGTCCAGTATATTTATCATGTCGGCATACCAAACATAATCAAGTGTCAAGAAGGACCAAAGCCCTGTATCAAGAAGGGTGAAAACCCAATTATCAAGAGAAATAAGAAACATATTAAGAGTGGCTTTCTAGTTCGTGCATAAGGCGGGTAGCTTCCATACTTAAGATGAACCAAAGTCCCATAATCAAGATGATAATTGATCGGAACAAGAGGCATGCCAATGGTGACAAAGTCACAGCCACGAGAAGGATAAAATCCACTAGGATGTCCAATGATCAGACAATTTGTACAAATGGGCAAATGAAACAAGTTCCTTGCAAGTTCAAAAATATTTC
The DNA here is from genome assembly GCA_026153255.1 of Solanum medicagineum. Taxonomy (NCBI): domain Eukaryota; kingdom Viridiplantae; phylum Streptophyta; class Magnoliopsida; order Solanales; family Solanaceae; genus Solanum; species Solanum medicagineum. The sequence goes on from JAPFFP010089419.1 coordinate 2,259, forward strand.
AACACAACCACATAAAATGACAAGAACATAGCTGAGATACTAAGATAACATCCAAATGTACCAATAGATAACAAAGGCACAAGAACAAGTTTTTACATGAACCTGGTCCTTTTAGCATGCAATTGACCGTACCAAGTTCAAGTGGTGGATAAATACAACATCAATTTCTTCAATCAATCTTCTTAAGATTGCACAAGAGTATGAGCAACTTAATACTCATTTACATGTCCATTTAATATTCATCACTTTCAACTGGTAGAAACTAACATGAGAAATACCAAAATGGAGTCCTAGTTTTGCAAATCACACTCTTCTCGGTAGCTTTACTGCTTTGCAAAAAGGTATGTGAATTAACTTTCAAAAATGTATTTACATACTAGAAACACAGATATATACAATGTGATATTGCACAATTACTACACACTATATAATATAAGATAAAATTCAAGTTCTTACCAAAGGGTAGGGGATTTCTTAACTTTACTCCAAGGAACTGATTTATTTTGTGTGTCTTCGTCAAGTATACGGTCATTATAGAGTTTATAGGGTTTTATGTGGTCTTGGAACTAACTTACTTTGGGGAAAACTGTATTTATGTTAAAAGCAAGTTAAAAGAAAAACTGTCCAATAAGGCAGCTGGCCAACTTTCCCTTTTCCCTTCTTATTTATTTTGTTCGCACATAATAATTTTTACTAAGGCTTGTTTAACATATATAATTGCATAAAAATAATAAATTTCACTAAGAGAAACCCCTCATTTATTATTTTCGATGATTCAAAAAAATTGATTTCTCTAACGACACAAATTCAAGTCAAAAATTTGTGAAGTAGGGGTTAATTTAATCTCAAGGGAATGTATTTTTGAAAGTGAATATATTATTTAATAATAATGGCATTACAACTTTCTTCTCCTTATGAAATTGTGTCTCAAAATTTACCTTATGCTAGTCTTGAATAAGTGCGTATATTGGGTCCTCATATCTTCTTCCCTCTCCTAGGTGGCTTCTCTCCTGAGTGGTTTCTCCAAAGTACCTTTACTAAGAGAAGTTTCTTGTTTCTGATTTCTTTTGTCTCCCGGGCTTGAATATGGATAGGTTCCTCATCATACATCAAGTCTTGATAAACCTCAATAGATTCAACTGGTACGACATGAGAGGAGTTACAACGATATCTTCTAAGCATTGGTAGTTGGAAGAAATTGTGTATCTCGTCCAACTCGGGTGGTAATGCTAATTTATATGCACTAGTCACACTCTTTCAAGTGCCTCATAGGGTCTGATAAATCGAGGACTAAGTTTTCTTTTTCGGCCAAATCTCATGACTTTCTTCCACGGAGATACTTTTACGGATACTTTATCACCAACTTGATACTCTATATAACACCTTTTAAGATTATCATATGATTTTTGCCTATTCGAAGCGATATTCAAACGATCCTTGATCACCTTTACCTTGTGTTATGTTTGCTACACAATTTATGGACCAGTATGTTTTCTTTCACCAACTTTACTCCAACAAAGAGGAGTCCGACATTTTCTTCCATATAAGACTTCATAAGGAGTCATTCCAATACTCGATTGGTAGTTATTATTGTAAGAAAATTCTAATAAAGCCAAATGGTTATCCCAACTACCTTCAAACTCAATGATGCATGCTCGAAGCATATCCTCCAAAATTTATATCACTCTTTCTGACTGACAGTCTGTCTGAGGGTGAAATGAGGTGCTACAATTTAACTTGGTACCAAAGGCCTCTTGATAGCTAGACCAAAATCTAGATGTAAACCTAGGGTCTCATTTTGAGACAATAGAGATAGGGATTTTGTGTAGTCTTACAATCTCATTAATATGTAGTTCTGCTAACATCTCAAATGAATAATCCATCCTGATTACTAAGAGATGAGCACTCTTCAAAAATCTATCCACTATCATCCGTATTGTATCATGGTTCTTTAGAGTGCGAGGAAGTCCAGAAACAAAATCCATTGTATTTCTTTCTGCCATTTCCATTCAGGCATCGGCAAAGGTTGGAGTAGCCCAATTTGAACTTGATATTTTTCATTTAGTTGTTGATAAACGAAACATTTTGAAATGTACTATGCAATGTCTTTCTTCATATCATTCCACCAATAGTGTTCTTTAAGGGTTCGTTACATTTTCATACCTCCAGAGTGCATGGCATATGACAAAGTGTGTGCTTCCTTTTTTTAAGTTTCTCCTTTCAATCTCTCATCATTAGGGACGGACAACCTATTTTGATAAGATAATACACCTTTCCTTTGTTAATGAAAAATCATGTTTTTCTTCATTTTGAACCTTTTTGGTCAACTTCAGAGTTTTCATTTGACTTTTGTGCTTCTCTAACTTACTCAAGCAATATGGGTTTAACTTGCAGTTGGGAAATAATTGAGCCAGATGAATGAAGTGAAATACGAGCATTCATTGATCTTAACTCAACAAACAAAGGCAATGGACTTAGGGCTGCTTGCAAAGGACTTGCGACTTAACGCATCTGCAACCATATTAGCTTTCCTTAGATGATAATTGATTTTGGAATCATAATCCTTAGTGAGGTTAAGCCATCTACGTTGCCTTAGGTTCATCTCATTTTGTGTACCCAAGTATTTTAGGCTTTTGTGATAGGTGAAAATGTAACATTTTTCTCCATACAGATAATGTCTCCATATCTTTAAGGCAAATGTTATACCAGCAAGTTCCAGATCATAAGTAGGATAATTCAATTCATGTGGTTTTAATTTTCGAGAGCCATAAGACATAACTTTCCCTTCTTACATCAGAACACACCCTAGACCATAATGAGATGCATCACTATATATCACATACTCTTTCCCCTCCATTGGTAGAGTAAGTATAAGAGCTTGCGTCAACAAGGATTTAAGAGTTTAAAGGCTCTTTTGGCATTTGTCACTCTAGATGAACTTTTCCTCTTTCTTCAAGAGATTGTTCAAACGGGAGGCTATAATGGAGAAGCCTTTCACGAACCTTCTATAGTATCCTGTCAATCCTAGGATGCTTCTTACGTCGGTTTGACTTTTGGAAGGTTTCCATTCAAGAATTGTTTGGATTTTACTAGGATCCACCTTCATACCTTTGGCTGACATGACGTTCTAAAAAAAGGACACTTCATTTAGCCAAAATTCACACCTGGAAATCTTTACTAGTTTCTGTCTCATACAATCATCTTAGCATAACTAGTATTTTAATATAGAAATAAGCTCGCCGGCTCCAATTTAACTAAACAAGTAAAAAATTAAAGATTATAGACCATGTTCCATAATTTACACTAGTCTTTCAAATTTATACAGACATATGAATAGGAGAATCATGCACATGTCCCAAAACTACAATAATACATATGTCTAGAAGCAAATGTAATCTTTTGCATAGCTCCCAAAATTTATCTTCAATGGCCATCCTCAAGCATTAGCTCGGGTATTCCCTATGATAGAAATAACTATTGCTAAGCATGATGCTTAGTAGTGTAAAAGCTAAAAGCTAAAGCCTTCAGATTCCTCAATTTACCTTTCTAAGATCAAAAGGCAACACAATTGGAATACAATAAAGAAACCAAGAAAACAAATATATCAATAGTATCAAGTAGGATATTTAAAGATCAAAGTATCAAGATTTCCTTGAACAATTTTTACAAGATATTCAAATGACAAGTTTTTCCCAGTATGTATGTCATGACATCACACCAAACAAAATCAACTATGAAGACCGACCGGATCCCTATATCAAGAATGGTGAAAACCCAATTGTCAAGAGATCCACAAACCATATTAAGAGTGACTTTCTCGTTCATGCATAAAATGGACTGCTTCCATACCTAGGATGAACAAAAGGCCCACAATCAAGATGGAAATTGATCTGAACAAGAGGCATGCCAAATGGTAACAAAGTCACAACCACAAGAAGGACAAAGTTCATAAGGATGTCAAGTGATCAGGCAATTCGTACAAATGGGAAAATGAAACAAGTTCCTTGCAAGTCCCATAATGGGCTTTTTAGTTTTAATGACACTGTGGGTATATGAATATAGGTCGAACATAATCAAGAACCACTTCCAAATACCCTTTGCACAAGAATTTATAATCAAAACACTAACAGCACACCCCCAAGGATTTCTATTCAAAACACTGGATAGAACTTGTCCTAACTTTTGTCTACTGTTTTGAATCCATAACTACCAAATTTGATTCAAACATAAACATAAGAGTTGTAACTATCTGTCTTGGGGTTGCAAAGAACTTATAACCATCACAAAAAATAGTTCATACATAAAAACATGATAAGCATACTAACCACAGTACAAAGAAGGCTTCTTAGATAGAATACTGGCCAAAATTTTCACTATGTTTCATCCCTTTGTTCGATACCGTATACGTAAATTCAGAATTTCACATGCAAATAAAAGTTGTAGGTACATGCATTAGCATTCCAAAATGTATTTACACACTAAAACATAGCTATATACAATGAGATATTGCATAATTACTACCCACTATGCAATTTAAAGACAAAATTCAACCACTTACCAAAGGGTATGAGATTTCCTAACTTTGCTCCAAGGAACTGATTTATTTCGGTGTTTTCGTCAAATATTAGGTCATTAGAGAGTTTATAACATTTTATATAGTCTTGAAACTGACTTACTTCTGGAGAAACTATATTTTATATTAAAAGTAAGTTAAAAGAAAAACTGTCCAATAAGGTAGCTACCTAACTTTCCCTTTTTCACTCCTTATTTATTTTGTTCACACATAATATTTTTTTATTAAGTCTTGTTTAACATATATAATTGCATAAAAATAATAAATTGCACTAACAAACCCCTCCTTCATTCCATTCGATGATTCAAGAAATTTGATTTCTCTAATGACACAAATTCAGGTGAAAGACTTTATGAAGTAGGGGTTGATTTAATCTCGAGGGAATTCATTTTTCAAAGTGAATACATTATTTAATAATAAGGGAATTACAATATTCTTTGAGTGAGTGTAGCCCAAAAAGCGGGATAAGATACCCATTCTATACATGAGGGGCTCCAGACCATAGATGATGGACTTAGCTGTGTCCCAGGTCTGAAGGACAAGATGATACATTATGGGCTCACAGGGCTGACGCAGGTACATGGATGATACACCCCGATTCTGGTACATGAGTTTTATACATCTTATGCAGCCACGATTTAGTGTAGTCTTCCCAATGGGACGAGGCCTATCGCTCAGCTGAGATTGATAGAGGTATGGGTGAGAGGTCGGCGGGTCGATATTTATAAGTAGACGATCCATTATATGCTTTTTGGTCCAGAGAACCCTGCCCCTAAATCTACAACAGAGTTTGACCACAGGATGGGGAAAGCTAGAAATTCGTTAATTATGAAGGATCAGGTACATAAGACCTCACTTTTGAGATGGGTGGCCAGTTACATTACGGAGTAAGTTCCAAAGCTTGCTTGGGTCACCACCCACACAGTGCCGATTGTCAAGGATTCACTCTCTTTCCCCGCTAAGTTATGGTAGGTTGTTGTCAGATCATGCATCTGGCCGGCATTGGTGGAAAACACCACTTATGCTTAAGGGTGCAGCATTGGTTGCTGGCATCTTGACTGGCTAAGACATTGATTGGGCCCGACTCATAGAGTAGATACCTGAGTCAGCACTTAAGAGGGCCACTCTATCCCATTTCTCATTTCGATTTACAAACTCTATATAGGGTCATGGATGGAGATCCTACATCACTGGACCAGCTAGTTGAAGCCCATTATAATTTGGAGCCCAGCCTGATGAAAGCTAATGAGAACCCAGTGGCACTTCATCAGGGACAACCTTCTCCTACGCCACAAATGTTTTCCTCACAGCCATCACTTGAGGGTTCAATGAATACCACCACCATGTTGCTGCTACTACTAATTAGAGACCCCAGTAGCCCGAGGAAGTCGATATTGAGAGGGGTCTTACTACAGCGGCTCCTGCAACAGAGGACACCACTTAATAGCCTTCAATAGCAGGCATGGTCTATGTGTTCTCCACTTCTATTTAGGCCATGGTGCAGTGGTTATCATGTGCTGAGGCCTAATTGTCTCAACTTATTCAGCAGCTATGGACATGGGTCCGGTAAGTTATTGTAGAATCTGAGGAGCGAAGCCAGGTTTTCACCATCTCTACTATTCAGGAGCATGTTTATAGAGTGGATGCCAACATTGATGCTTTTGAGGAGCGGTTACAGAAGAGGTTAGCTGAGGCCCAACCTTCAAATTTGTCAGTCGTATGTTAGGAGATCGAGAAGCTTAGGGCTGACATGACATCATTACTTGCGGTGCTTGTGACACTACCAGAGACTACATCTCTTGTGCCACTGTTTGACTTATTTACCTCTATGGAGCCTACACATAGGTCCCTCGAGAAGAGACCTTGCACGGATGCAAAGGTACATTAGAGGAGTGTATATGCAAAGTTTTCCGAGGATGATGAGGATGAGGATAAGAATCTCAAGAGTACATTGAGAGGGTCGAGGCATGAAATAGAGATGAGATGTACTCGAGATGAGGACCAATTGAGGGGTATTTCTAGACAGAGTTACGCAACTGAGGAGACTACCCCGTAGTCAAGGAGATTGCCAAACTCAGCCACAAACTGGCTCTTAGGTGCCAACGTATGTTGTTGACCCCTAGGTATTCTATTTTGTCTTGATTTGGAGCGTTAGGTGTAATGCACAATTTTTTTGATAGGGTGTCGGTAGTTATAGACCTTAGTGAAGTTTGAGTAGCTTATGGTCCAAAACTACCCCAAATTTTGATCTTGATGTTTTCTTGCTTGTCTTCTTTTTCCTCATGGTTATTTAATTTCTATTAGACTGACATGTTTAGTATGTTTAGATAATATGTTTAGCATGTAGTACTAATATTTATGGCATATAGCATGTTTTATGTTATGTTATGAAAATTTGTACCCACCAAAAACTTTTGATTAGTAGTAAATGGCAACCATGCATGTTTGGGTGTTTGATAATATTTGTTCTAATAACTGAGGATAATTGAGACACGAAGCATGATCTATGAGTCTCTTGTGGATAATGTGTGTATTGCCATGTGAGTATGAGGTTATTTTGCTAGATTTGTGCATTTTGTGCTTACCCAGAACAAGCCCAGTTAGTCTAAGCTAGATTGTAGATTAAATGGATTAGGAAGGGATCTTAGAAGTTTGTTCTTTAATTAGTCCACTTTAGCCTAAAAATGACCAACCAAATGAAGTTTTATCCTTTTTTCAAAATATTTGAGCCTTACATGCACCAATTCTTTCAAAAACGCCTAATTAGCCTAACCTTGTCCAGTGAAAAACCTTGAGACTGGCCTTGGTCTGTCCTTGAGCATTGTGAACCTTGATTGAGGGAAAAAATTCTAAGTTAAGGGTGGCTACCAAAAGTGGCCCTAGTTTAGGGAATAGATATTATGTACTTCACTACAGGCTAAAAGCCTAAGTTAAGGATGGTCAGTATAAGGGTAAAATCACAAAAATGAGGTGGTGTGCTAGAAATGAGTAGCCAAAGAAGAAAATCATCTACTGGGTGTAAGAAAAAGAGAAAAATGCCTTACATTGAGCATAAAAAGCAAAATAGTGTGTAAAAATGAGGCAAAAGCTGAAAAATGAGAAGAATACCCGAAAAAGCTTGAATGTGGAAAAAGGGAGAAAAAGGTGAAAATATTAGAGTTGGTAAGGTGAAAGTGATGAAAAACGTAGTTCAAGGATGACCTTTAGTCACTATTTTTCCAAGATGTCATAACAAAGCCCAGAGCCTATTACAAGCCTAGAAGTCCTAAACTGATCCTAATCCAGTTAGTTGAAAATTTGAGTCATGAATATAGGGGCAAGCCTATGGAATTAGTCATTATGCGTGAATATCTTTTGTGAGAGTGAGTGTATTGGCGCAGTCCCAAAGCTAAATTTGTAATCATAATTAAGTGTAAAAAATGAGACTTCTTTCTATGAGGGCATTTGCATTGCATTGTTAGCATTTGACTTGTTCAGTGATTGTGAACTGTTGATATTCCATTTCTTGTCATATGCACCAGTGTGTTTTGGTTTGCTAAATAGTTATCTGATCTTGTTTTGAGAAGTTGGTGTGGGTACCTAAGTTTGAATGTGTATGATGTAAGCCATTGAGTTGAGGTCTATGTGTTGCTGTATTATCTATATAGATTCAGTTGTCTCCTAAGGATAACCAACAATTTTAAGTTTAGGGTGTTGATGTGCTGTCAAAATACAACATATCTGATGCTTAAAACGTAGGATTTTATGTGTTCTCAATGCGATATTTATGATTTTTATGTGTTTGTGTTTAGTTTTGTAGGAAAGCAGGTTGGCATGACTTTAGGGCTAAATTGTAGACTTTTTGAGTTTTTGGTTACTTATGAGAGCCTCTACTGATCAAATAGCATTCTACGAGTCGTAGAGGAGGGTTTTATGACAAATTCCAGTGAAGTATGAATTCAGAAGTTCAGCTATATGAGACCTTTCTACAAGTCGTAGATCACTCTACGAGTCGTATAAAGACCTTCAGTGATGATTTCTAGTGAAGGACTAGTTGATGCTGATGAAGTCCACGAGAGTGTAATACTAGTCATGAATCTATCTACGACTCATAAAGTGGATTCATTGCAGTGAAGTGTAAGACTCAAAGAAGCTGAATATGAGACTTTGATTAGGACTCGAAAATCACTTTACAAGTCATAAGGACCTATCGTAGAAAGTCGCTGACCAGTTTTTATATTTTTAGGACTTAATTAAAATTACTATAAATATTACTTTTTAGGCCATTTTTCAGGAGAGTACAATAGAGAACGTAATTAGAAAGTACCTTTAGGGTTTTGTGCTTGGAGACTTCAATTTTGGAAGAGAATATACTTGTGAATTAATTGGATCTTCAAATCTTATGATTCTCAATCAATTTTAGATTTGCTTATTCTTCATTTCAATAGGGTAACTGTTTAATTATGTTTTCTCAATTCATAATTTCTTCATCTACCTAGAGCAGAGTAGCTAAATCCACAACTTGGGGTTGTGGAAACAATGAAGATCTAACCAACTAAATCTACATAATTTGCAATTCTTGGAACGTTTATTTGCATATATTGATCAATTCTCTTTGGTTTACATGTTTTCTAGTGATAGCCAACATTAAAACTTGTGTAGTGTTACCTTCCCTATCCAGGTGGTAATGAATATGAAAAGAGTTTGATTAATAGGATTCGGTGATGTGTTCTCGTCTAATCAACTGAACTAGATCAAAGGGAGGTTGACTGGGATTATGGGTAATGGTTAGTATTGCACACTATGGAGATGGGCCTAGTCACATAATGAAATTTTCCTCTCAACTTTGACCAAAAGGCTTGGTGAACTTAAATTACCGTCTTGCATGCTGTACTCCAGTTGAGAATTGGGTTACCTAGCGATATAGAGTTGGTGAATCATGGGAAACATAGTACCCAAGTTTCTCTCCATTATTTATTGTCCCTTGTGTTAGGTAGTTTGGTTTTTTTCTTGTTTTGACATACCACGCCCCCGCCCCCCCCCCCCCCCCCGCGACTATTTAGGGAATTGACTTGTTAATTACTTGAATTGCGTATTGGTGAATTTGTTGTGTCTACGTATTCTCTGGGGGATTCGACCCTAACCTTGGTTAGGTTTCATATTTGACAACAACCGCTTTATCCTGAAAAGAGAGTTGTAACTCGAGGTGATCAGTTACTCCTTTGTCAACTCTAATATCTATCAAGGCAAACATTTATATTCCTTAGAATAGGTGTTCCAAATCTATGATTGCTTATATGGTCTAATCAATCTACCAATTTTATTTATTTGTTCTCAACAATGATTGGCCTAGAATGTTTAGTAACTCACTTTCAAGATGTCCATATTAAGGTGGTTAGAGACCTCTTCTCCACCTATACTGATCCGCTATGGCGTGACGTAACTTTCTATGGTGTCCTCGGCATAGAGGGATTACTCTCGCCAGTGAAACCTATACAATGATAGAAACGAGCATTCTTTTCTAATTCCCCTCTACTCACATAATCATAAGAACAAACTGTCACGATCCAAGCCTATGACTTTTCCATAACATGCTGAATAAGGGACGCAAAGACATCTCATCCAAGCCTCTTAGCATTCATCAAGCATTCGTAGGTCCTATTCAAAATAAAGAAGAATCTTGAAAATGGGAATGGGACAAAGGGTCATTCAACGTAATACTTGCAAAATGAAATCCACATAAAGCTTCATAAACTTGTCCAATAATACAAACTAGTAAAAGGCTTAGCGGGGGCTAAGATATATTCAAAAATCACCCTAAAGTGTATGTTTAAAAAGACATAACATAACAAGTAAAACTATCAAAATAAGATACAACTCAAGAAGCAAATTTCCAAAAATTAGAGATAAGTATGAAGAAGAAGGTATAGTTTCAGGACTCACCAATCAAACTAGACTTGAACGACCGAAATCTAGCCACGTGACGGAGGAGGAGGAACTCCGATCCTTATATAGTGATATCATATAGGAAGAATATGTATTAGTACTTTAGAATGTACTCAGTATGTGGGATGCAAAAACACATGAAACTGCAATATCATAATTAATGAAATTCTAATGCCATCATGCATGAAATTGTAATCCTATCATTCAAGACATACATAGTCATATTCAAGAGTATAGCTCAATATGAAATAAATGTAGTCATATTCAAGGGTATAGCTCAATATGAAATAAATGATAAATGGCTCATGTGAAAACATGCTTTGAAGTAACATAAACATCATATATATGACTTTGTAGGAGAAGACCATTGCTGGCATTCAAGATCATGCAAGCTACCACGTGGAATTCAACATAGCCCCCTATGTTGGCATAGGGTGTCCACTTGATGGGTGAAACTCCATCATTTTATACATGCATATCCTAACTATAACTTTGCTTTTGTAGATCCACTAGACTTAGCCTACAAAAGCTCCTATGGTGGAATATTGTTAATACGACAAGAATTTGCTTACACATCATTATATACATAGTCTCCATTCGATGCTTACTCAATTCCCATAGAATACTTATACTATAATTATATACATAAACATTTGCAAACTTTAACACATGCTTTAAAGTTTTAGGAGTAACTCATTAACATAGGATTCTACTCAAGTGAGAATTGTCCTTTCACATTGAGTGTCCTTCATACACATCATTAAAGGGCATCTTAATAACTTTGTAAACTTTCATTTAACTTTGTTAACATCAATAGGAAATCCCTTAGCATTCATAGCATACTTTTTTCATAAAAACTCAACTTCAAACTTAGTGGGCTCATGCAACAAACATTAAAACATATTTCAAGAGCATCATGCAATATTATGATCAAATTCACCAATTTAAAAGCATTCCTAACCAGCCCACTTTATCCTTTAAAATCCTAGATATGGAATTCATGTGTCATGACCCAAAACGGATCACAACTAAAAAAAGATAAATAAAGCGCAAACAAACTCATAAGATATAAAAAATCTCCCAAAACCTTAAGTCATGAGTACAAGAGCATCTAAAAAAGTAATGAAGAGTAAATAAAACTGTCTCAAAAGTAAGTACAATACTGTCTCAAAATAACTGGTACAAAGTCTAAGAGAGATGAAATAAAAGAGGATCAAAAGATCCACGACGACTTGGAGTCTAAGCCTCACTACTGAGATCTGGGTGCTAACAATAGCATTTGGATGAAAAGATCAACTACCCTATCTTGTACTCTACACACAATTTGCAGGGAGGACACAAAATAGGGGTGAGAACACCGATATGTACCTAGCAAGTTTAACCTGTTGGGTAAGAGAAATCTAATCAAGTATGTAATAATATCCCTACATACAAAAAGGTTACCACAAAGCGATAATATATATACCATAGTAATGAGCTGAAATGTCCTCAAGAATCCATGATTTCATATAACCACAATAAGAAATTTAGTATACAACTAATCATGACAAATACCAAGGGTGTTACCGCGTTGCCACCAGCCCGTGGTCAAGTAATATTAGTATGCCATAATCTTGCCACCTACCCATGGTCAACTAGCAATATGATGCCAAGTCCTTTCCACTTGCTCATGGTTAAGATATGAGAATTAAGAGTCCCACCCTTGCCTTCTACCTGGGTCATGGGGGTGGTTCTGACGTGAGTCATAATACCCTTGCCTCCTACTCGGGTCAAGGGATGTCACAAGCCACACACAATGGATATAAATCAACATTGCAACTCAATGATACATATAAATATGTAAATAGCACCATAATAGGGATACTAAGGCATGAAACTCATATAAATCTAATGCTCACAATAAATAATATCAAGTGTCGCAGCTAATGCTAATCTATCAACATACTTTTGATCATCATGACTATATTTATAATCGAGAATGTCAACCGTATTAGACCTAACTCGTCCCAAGTATGCAAGATTACCAGTACTATGGACCTACCACATCCCAAATATGCAAGTATGACCATGACACCATACCTGACTTGTCCCAAATACACAAATATAACAATGATACCGAACCTATCTCAATCTAACAATAGAAGTATTTCAATAATACTGGACCTTACTTACCTCAATTGTTCTCACAAGACTTATTTAGTCATATTCTATCTCAAGTGCTCATCACTTCATTATAATTCAACTCAGTTCATTAATAGGATCAAGATTATACCACACTTTGGCTTAACAGGATTAGCTTTCGATCATCATTTCAACACAACAATGCAATAGCACAATTATCCATCTAAATTTCATAATTATCACATAATAAGATCAATAACTTAAATTGAGTCCCAAAAGGTTAGCCAAACCTACCTCAATGCCAAACCACACTCTGACAAGATTTCAATAAACTCAAATCCTCAAATCGAGCCTCCAATTGGATCAACCTGTAACACCCCACATCTTATGGAGCTAGTCCTATGCATATGGAATATGATATGGCTTGGTAAAATCAACACCCATTTTTAAAGGTGCTTGAATTTTAGATTACAGGGCTATATGTACGTCTAATTCTTAAGAGGGTCGAGTGTATATAGGTTTTAAGTCAAATTGAGGAGATCGTGACCTTAAATGAAATGAAAGAAGGGAGCTACTTGTAGGACATAGGAAGCTAGCAGGCAAGTCACCTACGTGCTTAGCTTAAATAGGCTAGGTAGACAGAGATGAGGCCTGACACCGAATCTATCCAAGTCTGATGATGAAGAAAGCCCATGTTAAGGGCGTCATTTTATCCCTCTTTTAGCATAATAAAGGAAAATATTATCAGCCCGCAAAGAATAAAAAATGGTCCCAAGTATATTCACAACTCACTTGATGATTTAGCCCCAAACTAAGTGAAGGGAAAAGAGAAAAGTGTCCAGCCAAGGCCCATTAAATTTGAACCCAATAAGGCCCATGTGAAAGGAAAATATAGGTAGATCAATTACTTGATAAAATAAGGTTTAAAATCCAAAATAGATTCAGCCAAAGTGTTCCTTTAAAGGGCTTACAAGCAGCTCCTTCAAGTCATTTAACATAGGAAAAAATTAGATTTCTTCAAAGTTTTCTCTCTACTCTTTCTTGACTTTACAAAGTAGCCACAAGAAACTTGTAGGGTTATTGGAGAAGCCTACAACTTGAAGGTAAAGATATTTTTGTTTTTAGTATGGTTTTGAATGAAAAACAAGAGAAATAGGCTGGTTATACTTGTTTTAGAATTTTTGACAACATGTGATCCATAGATTGTTGTACAGTTTTCTTGTTTACTAAGGGGATTTTCTCTTCTTGGTTGGATAGATTATGAAGTAAGATTTATGTTCTTTAAAAGGTTTATTTCATTAGTGATGTAATAAGGCTGCTGCACCATTTTTATCTTCCACAAAAATGAGTTCTTGAATGATATCGTAATTGTGCTCTTAGTGGGAACATGGGGGCTGATAGTTGGTGATTGTTATTTTACGTCCTACATATACTATAAAACTATTTTTGGACTATTTTTATGTGTAAATATGATGGGAAAAGTTTGGTTAAAATTGGAGTTGGTTTGGGATTGCTGACGTTAAAATGTAGCAAAAGGACGTAATGTTATGCTACCTACTTGTGTGTTGTGTAGAATTATTATGTCTTGTGCTATGTGGGCTGTTGTAAGACTTATGGGACTAAAAAAATCTAAGTATATGATAATGTGTATTAGAAAATATGATTAGAGGTGGAAAGGTTCAAAGAATACTCTTGGGTTGATAATTACACGCTTGTTGCCCATGCGTTACCTTTTTCTTCGATTGGACTGCCAAGTCGTGTTTATTAGCTGCTAATATTAATTTCTATATCCTACTCTAGTGTATCTCAATATATTTATGGGAAAAGGAGGTTACTTTCAAGGTAGTAATGAGGTCGTATAGAGAGTTATGTAAGGCTACTCGATTTTGTATTATTAGGCTTGAAATTTAGATCCTTCCTTGGTGGATAGAGTCACTTACCGACTCCTACATAACTAATAACCATGTCTACACTATATAACATGCTCATATGCTTCCATACATAGCCACTTGTAAATCTGCATACATACTTGGATACCAAGATACATGAGATTTTTGCTAAATAAAGTTCATGTGTGTTTCATCTCCTACACATTTCATTATTTGTGTAACCTACTCTTTTCATTGTGGTATTGTCTTGTATAGTTATTTATGTGTCGCATACTATATCTATTGAAACACCTCTCAACGTAGCTCAGAAAAATCCTGTGATGCATTTTTTAAATATCTCAAAATCCATCAAGAATTTCGCAAATCCGACCACATATTCTTGTTCAGAGAGAAAAATTGTATGGGGAGATGGTTACCTACAAGTTATATTTTACTAGTGCAAAAAAAAAATAATTTTTCGGTGAAAGTTTGCAAGAGGTGGTTGTCTGCATCGAGGCCGCGACGCGGACTGGATGTGCCATAGGTTCAAAATTCCATTTTTCACTCAAGGACAATTGGGTTATTACCCAATGTCTATACATACACGAAACCCTCATTCTTATACAATTTTCAACTCCAAAACTCACTAAAAACCTCTCAAATCTTCACCAAATTCTCCATCCATTGTGAAAAGTTTGAAGACGTTTTGTTGGAATTCAAGAAAACCATGTCAAGCCTCAAGTCTTCCTCCAATTATATTCAAGAAACTCAAAGTCTATGGTATGTAGGTCTTCATCCATGGGTCCTTTCACTCGTGGACCCCCAAAACATTTTTATCAAATTTCTTGATTCTAATGACTAATTATTTAAGGGTTTTTCTATTATCACTCCATTATATGAAAAATGTTTGAAATTTGTTGATTCTTGATTTATTGATGCATGGGCTCCTACTAATGATTGAGATTATGATATGTTTATTAAATTAATGCTTTGAAAGCTATGGCATCATTAAAGACTCTAAAATATTACGAATTTTTAAATGGTTTTTATGACACCAAACTTAGAGTTTTTCAAGTATGCTGTTGGGTTGTTTGAATGACCTATTATATGACTTTAGTTTACTCCTCTCATGTTCCTTATTATTGAATTCTATGATTTTAATCTTAAATACATATACCCAACATGTTTTGACTAAGTTATATGACAAATCTCTTTTGTGATGAAGGCTTATGGTAGAACATGTGAGTTATGTATGCTGTTGATGTTGAAGGGAAAATAAGTATGCTATGTGTTCATTTGAATATAAAAATGGTATGAATGATATGAAACCCTTTATTTGATATTATTATGTCATGGTTCGATGAACTAGTTTATAATATTCAAATTTATAAATGTTGTGATACCATGAGACACTATGGAGTTGAGGATTGCATGAGATGAATTTCATGTTTCCATGTCCATGTTTTGAAATATTATATATGACTGAGATGTGTTGTTGTAGAAATGATATAAACAGATGAGATGCATTACTTTCATGCACAGTCCTCTTGAGTTACATGATTTAAATTACGTGCATGAGCCCACCAAATTGCCAAGTTGAGTTTGCTAATTTTGAATGATTCTTAATGATGAGGGTTTAATGATGAAGTTTCTTATGAATAACGAAAAGATTTCACTATATGTATGCTAGTTTATGAATGTTATGGAGGATGAGCTATAACAAGTATTATGTGAAATTCATTGAGATACTATGAAAGCTACGTGTTATTGTAAAGCCCTCCTTATGATGTTATGTTACACAAGTTGTGTATGTAATGATTACCCTCATGTTTCTATGTCCAGTGGGACTAGTCTTATGAAATTTAGCATGAATGAGTCAAAGAAATGTGAGTCCCACCTATTTATGGTCATGAGACTATGATGGCCCATTAGTAGAGGGATATGAAATGATGACCCGTTAGTAGAGGGATATGGTGATGATGCTAGGCGATAGTAGAGGCTTAGCAAAGACTATGATGCTAGCCGATATTAGAAGCATAGCCAAAGTATAGGAGCGATCCTTAAGAAAATGATTAATCTTCAAAATGTGTATGGGATGGGTTAATAGAATTCCTCTCCATTGTTTTACAATGTTTATGGGACAGGTTTGAAGATTTCCCCTCCATTGCTTTACAAGGCTTATGGGATGCGTTAGTAGAATACTTCTCCACTAATGAATTCTATGTTTCCTGCCTATGATTATTTCATGAGAGTTTACTTAGCTTCGAGTGGATCTTGGGATGGATGCGGAAGCTCCCCATTAGAAGAGGCTGAGACGGTTAGTAGATTCTAATTGTCCCATAACTACATGCCACCGTATGAAATAGAAATCACCCGCTAGTAGAGGTTGATTTCTAGAGCAACTTATAGTAGAGGTTGCTCAATAGTAAAGCTTTTGTGGATCCACTTAGGCATCTTAGGAGGTCGCCTTAGCAAGTGACTTCTTCCTTTCCTCCGGTGTAGGGAAAATACTGGGACTCTACGGCTTAGCTCACATGGTTTATGTCGGTTAAAGTTTGCTTTGACACATGTTCAACTTCTCCTTATGGTTCTAACTTGTCCCTCTTATGATGATTAAAATTGTTCCTTTATGTAATGTCCAAAGGTGATTTAAAGTTCCTATAATTCTTTGTTTCACAAATTCAAATGGTATTTTTCCCTAAAGGTACGTGATGATTTCTACAAGTGTGTAAGGTATTCTCCATTATGATTATCAATTTTCCTTGCATAATAAAATAGTGTTTAATGGAAAATGATGTATTTTTCACCCAAGAATATTAATACTTTAGTTATGTATGGCACCTTACATTTCTCACTATCTTTTATGAACTCCCCAAAGCTTTATGGTATTTGTCATTCTTGACCATGGTTTTCCTTGTATATGCTTATCTCCCCCTCATGTCCCCAAGATATTCTCTTATGATGATTTATGATGGTTCTTTATTATTATGACCTACGCAATATTCTTCACCCTCTAGTAAAAGGTATATGGACGAGGTACTCATGCAACTTTATTTTGTTTTTATAAGTTATGCAAGTATGATTACCTCCACGTATGTTTTACCTTAAGCATTGATCATGCATGACATATTGAGCTTACGTCTTTAATTATGTTTATTCATTTCGATTACTATGGCTTGCTTCCGTTGTTGCATTGCACCCCATATACTTAATACATTCCAGGTACTATGCATACTCTATAACTACATGACTTCACAATGTAGGGACCGATGCTCATTGATATCCTCCACATGGTCAGCTTTGGATCATTGGAAAAAGAGAGTTGGTGAGTCCTATAGTTCGGGGACGACACCCGGTTTCTATCTTACTTATGTTGAGACTTTATTCCAGTTTACTTTCTAGTTTGAGGGTGAGCCTTGAACATGTCTTGGCCCGTGTCCTATCATGCTTAGAGGTGTTGTTAGATACTATGCTATGTACCTATAATTTGATGCTTAGATTTTATGAAGACATATCCCATAGACCTTATTCCTTATGTGATGCTATTTGGTACTAATGATTATGGTGGAAAGTGATGCAAGTCACAAGTCCTTATATGCACCCATAGCGTTAGTCATACTTACCCTCCCCTTAGACTTATTTGCGATGTGATTCATGTTTATCCTCTTTTCTATAACATCCCCATAGCGTGAACCCAAAGCACAACTTACCTTACAAATTATTTGCTATATGCTTATTCATCTTTTATTATTTTGTGAAACCAAGGATGTGCGAGCGATATGCTAAGAGGCTTTTTCCCATCGGGCTTCCCATTCGTCGTGTCATGTCTAGTCCCTTGTCTTGGGTAGTGAAAAGCTTGGTATCAGAGCACTAGGTTTACAAATGGTCCTTGGACATCCAACACACCATGTTGAGTAGAGTCTTGTTCATGGTTGTGAAGCGTGCCACAAGTATGGATAGGAGGCTATGAGGAGTTTTATGAAATGTTTTTCTTCATTATGATCCATCTCGTGCCATCAGAAGTACCTAAGGCTATTCCTCTTACTAATGATATTGGGTCAAGAAGGTTACCTGGAGTATGGTCAGTTAGGGCACAAGAGCACTAGGAAGGGAAGAGAGAGAGAGAGCTCGTAACACTATGCCTAGTATATATGTGCTTCCTTGAATAGGGTGATGGTTGGTACTAAGTGGTTTCGTAAGTGGTGGTGCTATGGTTGATGTATGGTAAGTGGTTGTGTTGGTATATTGGTAACAATGGTAGTTCATCTTCATTCTCATACATCATTCTTGAAATGTTACTTATTATGCATGCATGCTCATGAAGAGAGTTGATTGAAGTTTCATGTGCAATTATGAAAATGTGCTACTCATGCTTTTAAAATGATTTCCATG